>MU786584.1:359879-377734 GCA_026770625.1 Nicotiana glauca | reverse complement strand
TCCTAAAAAAAATTATTTTCTACTCTCTAACCAAACAATAGAAAATATTTTCCGGAAAATATTTTTCACTTACCAACCAAACAAGAGAAAATAAGTGATAAAACCACTCATTTTCCATGAAAACATTTTCTAGGAAAACATTTTCCATGGAAAATATTTTCCTTCGTACCAAACACACCCTAAATATTCAAAAAGATAAATACATTATAGTTTGTTACTCAAAATCGCTAGAATGTTTTATGTCTTGCTAAGATACTTGAAATAACTTAGTTTAAATAGATTTAGCATAATAGGTTTTAGGAAGTAGTATTTTGAGTTTAATTACTTATTGATTTGTAACAGTTTTCAAAATTCCAAGGCCCAAAGAAAAATTTAATGCATTAATATTTTTAAACTTACTATATAAATATATTTTCCACATGTAAAATTTATTCAATACAGTTCGATATTTTTTCGGTTTATTTTTATGAAATAAAAAACCTATCCTAATTATCGGTGCGGTTATAGATTTATATAAAAACCTACCATTTTATTTAAAAAAAACCTAAAAATTAGTTTGGTACGATACGATTCGATTGGTTTAATCGGTTTTCAAATATCCATTGATACCCGTAAGTAGTGTATATAATATAAGGAGAAAAAGGAAAATGTAAAGGAAATAATTATTCCTTGACTGAGATCCACAATTTAGTGGCGGATGTAGGATACTAACTTTTAACAGTATTTCTGACACAAAACATATATATATATATATATATATATATATATATATATATATATATATATATATATATACCAACTGAAATTAAATCGTTGATCCACATTGAAATTTAAGTATGCCTATAATACGTCACTTAAAAGAAGAACTAATTTGAGGAGCAAAAGAAAACCAAAACTTGCAAAATATCAAACTCCCAGTTTCTTCACAATTATAAAATAAATAATTTTCCCCATCCAAATTTTCCCTCTTTAATATACAAAATGTAATATCCAGAAAAAAAATGAAGTAGATTGGCCAAAACAAAATGCTAAGAAATCAAAAGTACCATTTGAAGATCTTCATTCTCACATCAGCTTTACATTTAGCATTCGTAATTGAAGCCACCGTCGGAGCTTTTGCCTTTGGAATTACTCCATGAATGCCTTCACAAGTAACTCTGATCCCAACTTTTTTGCTTTTCAACTTATCCATTTTCGCTACCACCGTTGTATCCAAATATATCTTCAACGGTAATCCGCGTTTTCTCTTCAGATCTGATTTCAAAGACGTAACAGAATCCGCATCGAGGATTTCAGATGCCATTGACAAAGTCGAGTGAATAATAGTAACATTATTCGGACCATTACTAAATCCGTGGAATGATCCGTTCGAGATTATGACGTTATTTGACTGTAGAGTCATGGAAATATCGTCGTAGTTGTAAATGAGCTTCTTATTAGGGTTTTTTGCGGAGAGCGTGAGGTTGAGTTTTGTACTAAGGCGCGTGGCGTCGTCGGAACTGGTTATGAGTTTGAATTGCGTGATTTTGAGGGAGGAGACGGAGAATGTTGGAGGTTTAGGGCGGAAGAGGAAGTAGAAGGCGGCTCCGGCGATGGCAGCGAGGAGGAGGAGGATGCAGATGATGAGGAGTGACCAGAAGCAACTAAGGCAGAAGCAGCGGCGGCAGCTGCAGCGGCGACGGTTGTGTCGGTGGTAGGCGGTTGGAGTAGGTCTGTAAGGGATGCGATTTGGGTTGTACATTTGATTTTTGACCGGAGGGAATTGAGGTGGTTTTGCTGTGGTAGCAGTGGGATTGGTGGCAGTGGTAGTGCCATTGGATTTGGCTGCAGGATGAACTCTGTCAGTCATTTTAGAGAGTGGAATGAGCTTAGATTTAGCAGAAGAAAAACAGAGTTCATTTTTATAAGGCGTTTGACTGACCATTGAGGGATGCGATGCATTAGATAGGTAGGATCTATATTCATTTTAATTTTTTAGTCTCGAAAAACGAAATTTTTAATAGAGAGTTTTTTCGCCTAAATGAGTCTTTCATCACACAAATCTGAACTAGTTTGGTATGTATATAAATGTTGCACTATAATAATATTATTAAATTAGTTAGGTAGGAAATTAATGAACGTTTTTTTTTTTGAAATTACAACAACAACGACATACCCAGCATAATTTCACAAGTGAGGTCTGGGAGGATAATGTCTACACGGACCTTACCCCTACCTAACGAAGTAAAGAGACCGTTTCCAATAAACCTTCGGCTCAAAAAAAGATGAAAAGAGAGAAAGGAAGGAGACGAAAAAGAAAGAAAGTATAGAGGAACGAAGGACGATAAAGAAAATGGGAGAAAAACATGTATAGTAACAACACAACAACGAAATCAATAACAGAAAATAGCATCTAACAGTAACAAACTGAAACATACGATATACAGAGCGAACGAGAAAAAACAAGGGAGCTACTAATACTACTAAAAATAAACAGGGAACTCTCGATTACCTACTAGCCAACTACCCTAATTTTCGACCTCCACTCCCTTCTATCCTGGATCATGTCCTCAGTGAGCTGAAGTAGCTCCATATTTTGCCTAGTCACCTCTCCCAATACTTCTTCGGCCTTCCTCTACCCCTTCTCAGACCCACCACTGTCAGTCTCTCACACCTCCTAACAGGAGCATCCATACTCCCTCCTCTACACGTGCCTGAACCATCTCAGCCTCAACTCTCGCATCTTGTTCTCCACAGGGGCCACTCCCACTTTGTCCCGATTAACTCCATTCTACTCTTATCTCTCCTGGTATGCCCACACATCCATCTCAGCATCCTCATTTCTGCTACTTTCATCCTCTGAACATGGGAGTTCTTGACTGGCCAACACTTTGCCCCATACAACATAGTATGTCTAATCACCAATCTGTAGAACTTACCCTTAACTCTAGGTGGCTCCTTCTTATCACACAAAACACCAGATGCGAAACTTCATTTCATCCATCTCGCACCGATATTGTGGGAGACCTCATCATCAATCTCCCCCTTATCTTTGATTATATACCCGAGATACTTGAAGCTATCCCTCTTCGGGATAGTTTCAAGCCCCAGGAGGGGTAGTTTCGAACCAAATATGCAAGCCTATTTTCTTAGGGTTTTGAAACTCCTGATCTTAAATGTATTATGATATTTTTATACTTATTAAATTATGTATTTCAAGGTAAAATATAAAGTTTAAAGTTTATTTTTACATATAAAAATATGTTATCTTTATAATAGATTAAAAAGGAAAAAAGTGACATAAAATAAAAATAAAACTAATTGAATAAGAACTTGGTTGATACAAAAGGAGGATGTAATGTAAGAAGGGTTTTAGAAGCTTTGCTTGTTGGGGGAGGGAATGAAAATTGTGAAGTAAAGGCAAAGCAAGCGTCAACGTCTATTTTCTTAGTGTTTTCCTTGCTTTGGTTCGAAACCGATGAGAGCGAGGGACTAGTGAAAGGATAGTGAAAGATAACTAGGTAACCACCACTGACTAAATTCAAATCATATTAACTTATCATGATTAAGTGATAAATTAAGATACAAATATATAATATTAATTGTGATTTAATAATTACCATACATACATACATATATATATATATTATCATGTATTTATTGATTAAGTTTTTAGCATGTAACCACAAAGGAAATGGATACTTACACCTTAACAAGTTACTATGAAGTTGGGAATCTCTTTAGCTAACTTGGCTTCGGTTGCTTTGCCTTATTCTATCTCTTTTCACTTCTTTTCCTTCGCGTTCATTCTATTTTCTCTCTGCTTTCCCCTTTTGGTTTTATCAAAGTTCATTTATTTGAAGAACTTTTAAAGCGAATCATACACTTTTAGCGGTGTGAAATACACGTGTTGTGTGAAGTTTATACTGATATAATTGAACTGATTGATTCAAAAATGACAAGTTATGGTATTTTGAGTTTTGATGATTTGCCAACAGTCTTGAGAAATAAGTTGTGATTAGTTCCTTAGGTTTGGTTCTTAGGAAGGATATGGCTGATTCGTAGGGGGAACAACGTGGAGATCCGATTCTTGGGGGAATATCAATTCTAAGTTTGTCATCATCAAAAAGGGAAAAATTGATAGGTTACAAGTACTTTGGGCATAAGTACTTTACTTTATGTTTTGATTGTATGAAGCCAACTCTCCAGTTGGAAAGTTGCTGCCTGCACATGCTACTGTACAAGAACAGTGCAACAGTCAACTTTCTGTGGAAGGCTTTTTACCTACCTTGCTTACATCATTGTAAGTGATGTCACACGTGTATAAATATAATCAAGGAAAGTAAAACAACTTACTTTATGAGAGAACAAGATAAGGAATCTGATACAATTAAGTACCCTTGCATCCCGAATAACTAGTCAAATGTCTAGTTCAATTCTCAATGAAATCAGATAAGGAAACAATAGGGGGACCAGATAGGGATCAGTTTTCCTCTTTATTGTACAGTCAACTCTACAGCTATAAAAGCTGCTGCACTGTACCGTCTGGCAGAATGCTGCTGTACCGTCTAACAGCAGTACAACAACACAACTGTAGCTTGTTTTGGCCAAACTAAAGGGCACTTTATTGCATCATCCTTGATGACATCACACATACATATTATCAACATGAGGCAAGGGATTTCACCTCTTCAACACTTGCAAAATCAGAAGAAAAATATTTTCTCAAGTGCAAGCCACAACCTCTCTCAAGAACAAAGCTGCAGCAACCTCAAGGACCAGATCCAAAGATTGAAGATATCTTAAGTCCTTAGGTTTGTTGAGTCTTTGTTATTTGTTCTTCATTTGTAACACCTACTTAGCTTAGTTAGAAGCATTGTGTAGGAACCCCTTTGTAAAATCATAAACTTTCTGAGTTTGTGTTGTGATTAGAGTTAGTCATAAATTGAAGCCTTTGTAACTAGTGAGTGACAAAATGACTTGTGGTAAGTGCATCACAAGTTAGTTAAGTTGAAGTCTTTATGACTAGTGAGTGACAAAGTGGCTTGTGGTAAGTGTATCACAAGTTAATTGAGTTGAAGTCTTTGTGATAGAGTCATTACAAAGTGGCTTATAATAGTGTGTTTACAAGTTAGTGAAGTTGAAAGTCTACAAGTGTAGGTCGTGGTTTTTGTCCCCTTGAGTTGAGATTTTTTTACGTAAAAATCTTCTGTGTTCTTTATTTACTATCGAGTTACTGTGGGAACAATTAGAGAACCCGATTCCCTATATTATTTGATTTTACAGTATATTGCTTACAATAGGAATTGATAGAGAATCTGGTTTTCTATACAGTTTGGTAGAAACTTAGTTTCTATTAATAAATAATACAATAGTATCGTTTAATATGTAATAGGTCGAGTATTACTTTTGTCATGTATGGACGCGTCGGGGATCAAGGGCGGAGGTAGCCTTCATGATATCGATTCGACAGAACATAATGATTTCGGCTTAAAATATGTACATGTTTTAACAAGTTTTTAATTATATATAAAAATTATAGTAAAAATTCAATCACCAACTTTTAGGATTGCCGCTTAAAGTCTAATTACCCGTAAAATTTAAATACTAGAAACCGTAAAATGTGAACGTGATGCATGTTGATTGTGATGAGGTGCAGCACTGGCACAACTTTCATGGAATCTAACACATGGGAATAGTGTAACACAGGAAAGATGTGATCGTCTTCGGCGTTAAGCCCCTAATAATAAGATAAACCTGCGCATTAAGGACCCAGACTCTAGTATTAAGTATATATGGATTGATGCTCCAAGCAAATTCTTTTTACAGTTAATTATTTAATATATAGTTATATGTAATTTTATTTGATAAGCATTAATTGTTAACATAAAATAAATTACAAGTACAAAATGCATTTGTGCATAGGGGACCTGGATCCTATTATCTACACATTGTATAGGGTAAAATATGTTCATATTTAATACTCGCATAATAAAACAATACGTAGAGCCAAAGGCAGAAGACAATCAGGTCCGAAGGCAACAATCTCGTTTGTTCCCGAAGAGAATGATGTTCATAAAGGAGAAATAAGTGCGTGCCACCCTGTAGCTTTTAATGGAGAATATTTTATAGCATTAACTATGTGGTCCGTTATAAAGAATATGACATTGTCACGATCCGGATTTTCCACCCTCGGGGGTCGTGATGGCGCCTACTAATAGGAGCTAGGTAAGCCAAACTTAATTACTTTTCGTTAAACACATGTTTCTTTTTAATAATTAACAGCATTAAAATAAAAGCAACAGAATTAGAATCATAAGCGGAAGTCTTAAATTTAAAAAGCTGAATAAAATACGGAATTCCAACATGTATCTCTACCCAAGAACTGGAGTCACGTGCTCACGAACATCTAAGGAGTACTAAATACAAAGTCTGAAAGAAACATAAATCTGTTTATCTCGAGTACAATGAGATGACAGTCTAATGTAAGGATAGAGGAGATGCCGGGCCTGCGGACGCATGCAAGGCTACCTCGGTGTCTCGATGGACTGAAGGGCTGCTCTCGTACTAAAACTACTGCTGCTGCTGCTCGAAACCTGGACCTGTGAAAATAACACAGAGTATAGTATCAGCACAACCGACCCCATGTACTGGTAAGTATCTAGCCTAACCCCGGCGAGTAGTGACGAGGCTAGGACCAGTCTTCTGATAATCCTGTGCAGATGTATATACAAGTACAACGGAAAAGTAGCAAGAACATAACAATTTTAACTGGGGAAAGGGAACATGCTTCAGGGGTAACAGATAGAAACAAAATATCAGGAATAATGGTACGTAAATCTACAGTTTAACTTCTAGCAATAATGAAAAGACAAAGCAACTTTCATATTCAACTCATCTTGTTGCAGGCGTGCAACCCGATCCCATTTCTCAATATCTCGTGGTAGACATACCACCCACTCCCATTTCAATATCACTCGTGGTAGGCGTACCACTCGCTGCCATTTCAATATATCATGTGTGGTAGGCATACCACTCGCTCCCATTTCAATATATCATATGTGGCAGGCGTAACACTCGCTCCCATTTCAATATATCATGTGTGGTAGGCGTACCACTCGCTTCCATTTCAATATATCATGTGTGGTAAGCGTACCACTCGCTCCCATTTCAATATATCATGTGTGATAGGCGTACCATCCGCTCCCATTTCATATTTCTTGTGGTAGGTATACCACCCGTTCCCATTTCGATCCAACACAGTATCACAAAGAGAATCCCGGCAAGGGAACATATAATATAATGTTTTCCTGGCAGGGGAACAAGAATATCAAATCAACTATCCCGACAAGGGAGAGTCAGCTATAACAAATCCTATTCAACTTCTTCTTGGGACAACTAACATCAATATTTAGTCGAAACTTTCATAGGATCAACCAAGGATACACAATTAACAAAATTAAGACTCACGGTCATGATAGAAACCAATGTATAGATACTCGTCACCATGCCCATACATCGTACTCAATCAATTAGCAAGTGGCAACAAGACTCAACTCCGCGATAGTTGAGGTTTGAGTAGAATTCAAGGCATCGAGGTAAGTGTTTGGTTTAACCCTAGCTTGAGGGAATACTTTACCCCGCGATTCGACCTCCAGTCCGCTCGAATCTAGTCACAAATTGCTCAATTACTTTAATAAACACTAAATGAATCAATTTGAATGCATAAAAATAAATTTCCCAAGTTTTTTCAAAAAATTCCAAAATCGCCCCCGGGCCCCGTGATCGAAACCCGAGGTTCAAACCAAAATCCGGTTATCCATTCCCCCACGAACTCAAATATGTAATTTGTTTTGAAATCGAACCTCAAATTGAGTTCCAAATCCCCAATTTTTTAGAAAACCTAGATTCTACTCAAAACCCACAATTTCACCCATGAAAATTATTGATTTTAAGTAGAAAACATGTTAAATGATGTTAATGATTGAATAATTGAGTAAAAATTGACTTACAAATGATTTAGAATGAAACTTGTTCTTGAAAAATCGCCCAAGGAGTTGTATTTTGAAAGTGGGGTGAAAAATAACTTAAAATTCGACTAAGTATGAAATTGCTGGGTCTCTGATGTCGCATTTGCGAACTGGGGTTCGCAATTGCGAACCCCGACCAGATGTGGGAAATGAGATGCTGGGTTCGCATTTGCGAACGCTCACTAGATTTCCAGTTTTCGCATTTGCGAACACAAGATCGTATTTGCGATCAACCTCAGTTTGCATTTGCGAGCACAAGGATCGCATTTGCGATCAGTGCCCAGAAATCCCTTATTCGCATTTGCGAGAAAATGGATCGCATGTGCGATCATATGCCCAGACCCAAGGCTTCGCATTTGCGAAAAAATGCTCGCATTTGTGAGCTCGCAATTGCGAGGCTCATCTTCGCAAATGCAAAGATCACAAAAGCAAAAATACCAGATTTTTTACAAGTTCAAAAATGCAATGCGTGGCCTATCCAAAACTCACCCGAGCCCTCGCGGCTCCAAACCAAATATGCACACCACCTCAAAAATATCCTACAGACTTATCCGTGCGATCAAATCGCCAAAATAACATCATATACACCGAATTCAACCTAAAAATTCATAATTTCTTCCAAGTTTTCATAAAACATAAAATTTCCATTTTAAGTCCGAAATATGTCAAACGACGTCCGTTTTCTACCAAATTTCACAGGAAGCGCTTAAACCATGTATACGACTTGTACTAGGCATCGGAACCTAAATATGGGCCCGATACCACTGTATTTCAATCAAATTTCATTTCCAATTTCTTTAATAATTTTAGAAAAATAATTTTACTCAAAAATTCATTTCTCGGGATTGGGACCTCGGAATTCGATTTCGGGCATACGCCCGAGTGCCATATTTTCTACGGACTCTCCGGGACCGTCAAATCACGGATCCGGGACCGTCAAATTACGGATCCGGGTCCGTTTACCCAAAATATTGACCAAAGTCAAACTTATTCATTTTAATATCAAATTTTAGCATTTTTCACACAGAACTCATATTTAAGCTTTTCGGTTATGCGCTCGGACTGTGCACACAAATCGAGGCAACCCTAAATGAGATTTTCAAGGCCTTGGAAGCACAAAAAGAGAAAGGAAACAATTGGTCATCACATTCTCCACCTCTAAAACAACCGTTCATCCTCGAACGGACAAAAGAATGAAGTACCTGAGTCGGGGAAAAGATGAGGATAACGATTCCGCATATCAGACTCGGACTCCCAAGTCGATGCCTCAGGGGGCTGACCTCTCCACTGAACACGAACAGAAGGAAAACTCTTGGATCTCAACTGACGAACCTGCCAGTCTAGAATAGCTACCGACTCCTCCTCATAAGACAAGTCTTGGTCCAGCTACACAGTGCTGGAATCTAACACGTGGGTTGGATAGCCGTGATACCTCTGAAGCATGGATACATGAAAAACTGGATGCACGGCTCATAAGCTAGGCAGCAATGCAAGTGTATAAGCCACCTCTCCCACTCGATCAAGGAACTCAAATGGCCCAATGAACCTAGGGCTAAGCTTTCCCTTCTTCCCAAATCTCATCACGCCCTTCATAGGCGACACTCGGAGCAATACTCGCTCACCAAACATGAAAGCTACATCTCAAACCTTATGATCTGCATAGCTCTTTTGCCTAGACTGAGCCGAATGAAGCCTATCCTGAATGATATTGACCTTGTCCAAGACCTCCTGAACCAAATCCGTACCTATCAACCGATCCTCTCCAGGCTCAAACCATCCAATTGGAGACTGACACCGCCTACCATATAAAGCCTCATGGGGAGCCATCTCGATGCACGATTGGTAGCTGTTGTTGTAGGTAAACTCTGGTAAAGGCAAGAATTGATCCCATGAACCTCCAAAGTCAATAACACAAGCCCGGAGCATATCCTCCAAAATCTGAATAGTCCGCTCAAATTGAACGTCCATCTGGGGATGAAATGTTGTGCTCAACTCGACCCGTGTGCCCAACTCTCGCTGAACTGCTCCCCAGAAGCATGAGGTAAACTGCGTACCCCGATTCAAAATGATAGATGCCGGCACACCATCAAGGCGAACAATCTCCCAGATATAAATCTCAGCTAATCTCTCAGATGAATAGGATACTGCCACAGGAATGAAATGCACTGACTTGGTCATCCTATCCACAATGACCCAAACTGCATCGAACTTCTTCTGAGTCAACGGAAGTCCGGTAACAAAGTCCATAGTGATCCTCTCCCACTTCCACTCGGGAAGCTCAATCCTCTAAAATAAGCCACCAGGCCTCTGATAATCATACTTAACCTGCTGACAATTCAAACACCGAGCCACATATGCAACAATATCCTTCTTCATTCTACGTCACCAATAATGCTGCCGCAAGTCCTGATACATCTTCGCGGCGCCCAGATGAATAGAGTACCGAGAACTATGGGCTTCCTCTAAAATCAACTCTCGAAGTCCATCCATATTGGGCACACAAACTCGCCCCTGCAATCTCAAAACTCCATCCGTATCTAGAGTAACATGCCTAGTGCCTCCGCGCTACACCGTGTCTCTAAGGACACATAAATGGGGATCATCAAATTGTCGATCACAGATACGCTCCAATAATGAAGAACGAGCGACCGTGCAAGCCAACACACAACTAGGCTCAGAAACATCCAATCTCATGAACTGATTGCCCAAAGCCTGAAAATCCAAAGCAAGAGGCCTCTGACTGGCCGGAAGATAAGCAAGACTACCCATACTGGCTGACTTCCTACTCAAAGCATCGGCCACCACATTGGCCTTCCCCGGATGATATAAAATAGTGACATCATAATCCTTCAACAACTCCAACCGCCTCCTCTGCCTCAAATTCAACTCCTTTTGCTTGAACAGGTACTGAAGAATCTTGTGGTCAGTGAACACCTCACATGCCACGCCATACAAATAGTGCCTCCAAATCTTCAAGGCATGAACAATAGCTGCCAACTCTAAATCATGCATTGGATAGTTCTTCTCATGAATCTTCAACTGCCTCGAAGCATAGGCAATAACCTTGCCATCCTGCATCAACACTGCACCAAGCCCAATATAGGAAGTATTACAATAAACGGTATAAGGCCCAGTTTATGTGGGCAAAACCAACACCGGTGCCGTAGTCAGAGCTGTCTTGAGCTTCTAAAAGCTCGTATCACACTCGTCCGACAATCTGAACTGGGCACCCTTCTGGGTCAAACTGGTCATCGGGGCTGCAATAGACGAAAACCCCTCCACAAACCGACGGTAGTAGCCTGCCAATCCCAAGAAACTCTGGATCTCTGTAGCTGATGCTGGTGTAGGCCAGTTCTTAGCTGCCTCAATCTTCTTCGGGTCCACCATAATTGCTGATACAACATGACCCAAAAATGCTACTGAACTCAGCCAGAACTCACACTTAGAGAACTTGGCATATAACTGACTATCCCTCAGAGTCTGAAGAACCACTCTAAGGTGCTGCTCGTGCTCCTCCTGGCTGTGGGAGTAGACCAAAATATCATCAATAAAGACTATCACGAACATGTCGAAATATGGCCTGAACACTCAGTTCATCAACTCCATGAATACTGCTGGGGAATTGGTCAACCCAAATGACATGACCAAGAACTCATAATGCCCATACCGAGTACGAAAAGCTGTCTTAGGGACATTGGATGCCCTAATCCTCAACTGATAGTAGCCAGATCGCAAGTCAATCTTGGAGAATACCCTGGCACCCTAAAGCTGGTCGAATAAATCATCAATCCTCGGCAGTGGATACTTATTCTTAATCGTTACTTTGTTTAATTTCCGGTAATCTATGCACATCCTCATCGATCCGTCCTTCTTCTTGACAAATAACACTGGCGCGCCCCAAGGTGAAACACTGGGTCTAATGAAACCCTTCTCTAGCAAATCCTGCAACTGGTCCTTTAACTCCTTCAGCTCCGGCGGGGCCATACGATATGGCGGGATAGAAATGGGCTGGGTGTCCGGAGCCAAATCAATAAAGAAATCAATGTCCCTGTCGGGTGGCATACCCGGCATACTCAGCCTCGGGCATGGCTTGAAGAGCATAACAATGGGGCTGGGCCCCACTACCCTTAGCTGTATCCTTAGGTCGATCTGTTGCTAGCTGAACTCCACCCCTGGCGGTCTGAGCTCCACCTCAATGACCTCTACCTCTACCTTTAGTACCTCTACCCCCGCCTCTAATTGGCTGGGGGGCCTGTGGAACATCTGGTGCCTGAATCATAGGACAGGGACCCTGCTGCTAAGAACTGCTCGAAGCTCGAGGGAAATACCTAGCAATGTGCCTCGTGTCGCCACAAGTGAAACAAGCCCTCGGTAGACGACCCTGGAAACTCTGAAGCGGTGGTGCACTGATATGTGCTGATGGTGCACTGTAGGATTGCTGGTCAGAATGCTACCCACGAAAACCACGATCACCTGGGGCACCCTGAGAAACCTGGAGGGCTGACTGGAAAGGCCTACAAGGTTGACCCCTATCATACAAATCTATGCCTCCAGATAAGGCACCACTGAATCGGCCTGACTGACGGGGGTCTCTTGTCTGCTCTATGACCACTCCCTATGGCAATACCATCTCGATCCTCCGGGCCACATTGGCCACCTTATGAAAAGTGATATCACTCCCCGCCTCTCTATCTATCTGGAGACGAATAGGCTGGATGAGTCCATCAATAAACTGTCTCACTCTCTCTCTCTCTCAATGGGAAGTATGATAAGAGCATGGCAAGCTAGATAAATGAACCTGGTCTCATACTGAGTGACCGTCATAGAACCCTACTGGAGGTGCTCAAACTGCCTCCAATAAGCATCCCTCTGAGTAACGGGGAGAAACTTCTCCAGGAACAACTCTGAAAACTGATCCCAAGTCAAAGACGGCGATCCTGCTTGTCTAGCTAAACAGAAATCCCTCCACCAAGTCTTGGCGGATCCAGATAGGCAAAATGCAGCAAAATCAACTCCATTGGACTCAATAATGTCCATGTTCCGAAGAAACCCGTGGCAGCTATATAAGAAATCCTGGGAGTCCTCAGAAGAAGCACCGCTGAATGTACTAGTGAAGAGCTTGGTGAACCTGTCCAGCCTCCACAAAGCATCTGCGAACATAGCCGCGCCATCGTCGGTCTAAGAAACTACTCCCGGCTGAATTGCCATAGTTGGCTGAACTACTGGAAACTGACCCCCGGGATCTACCTGCTCCGGAGTACGTATAGCAAGAGTTTGGGCTCCTCCTCCAGCCTGAGAAGTGGCTGGCGCTACAGGAAGCAATCCTGCTCGGGTGACACTCTCCATGAGGCCTACCAATTAGACTAGAGCGTCCTGAAGAACTGGGGTAGCAATAAACCCCTCTGGGACCTGAGCTGGGCCCACCAAAACTGCTGCGGGTGGGGCCAGATCCTCCTCGTCAAAGTCAACCTGAGGCTCCGCCATTGGTGCTGTTGCTCGGGGCTGAGCTCTGCCCCTACCTCGGCCTCTAGCACGGCCTCGTCCTCTGCCCCTAGCGGGAGCTGCCTGGGGCTCTGACTAATGATCAGAAGATGAGGAAGCGCGCGTTTTTGCCATCTGCGAAAGAATAGAGTAGAAAAATTCAATTAGCATTGAGAAACAGAACCGCACGACAAGAAAGAACAAATGTGAAACTTTTCCTAACTCTGTAGCCTCTGGGGGATAAATACAGACATCTCCGTACCGATCCCTCACACTCTACCAAGTTTGTCCGTGAGTTTTGAGACCTATGTAACCTAGTGCTCTGATACCAACTTGTCATGACTCGGATTTACCACCCTCGGTGGTCGTGATGGCGCCAGCTAATAGGAGCTAGGCAAGCCAAACTTAATTACTTTTCGTTAAACACATGTTTTATTTTAATAGTTAACAACATTAAAATAAAAGCAACGGAATTAGAATCATAAGCGAAAGTCTTAATTTAAATAGCTGAATAAAATACGGAATTCCAATATGTATCTCTACCCAAGAAATGGAGTCACACACTTACGAACATCTAAGGAGTTCTAAATACAAAGTCTGAAAGAAACATAAATCTGTTTATCTCGAGTACAATGAGATGACAGTCTAATGTAAGGATAGAGGAGACGCCGGGCCTGCGGATGCCTACAAGACTACCTCGGTGTCTCGATGGACTAAAGGCCTGCTCTCATACTAAAACTGCTGTTGTTGCTGCTCGAAACCTGGACCTGTGCAAATAGCACAGAGTGTAGTATCAGCACAACTGACCTCATGTGCTGGTAAGTATCTAGCCTAACCCCGACGAGGTAGTGACGAGGCTAGGACAAGACTACTGATAATCCTGTACAGATGTATATACAAGTACAACGGAAAAGTAGCAAGAACATAACAATTTTAACTGGTGAAGGGAGCATGCTTCAAGGGTTGCAAATAGAAACAAAATATCAGGAATAATGGTACGTACATCTACAGTTTAGCTTCTAGCAATAATGAAAAGACAAAGAAACTTTCATATTCAACTCATCTTGTTACAGGCGTGCAACCCAATCCAATTTCTCAATATCTCATGATAGGCGTACCACCCGCTCCCATTTCAATATCACTCGTGGTAGGCATACCACTCGCTCCCATTTCAATATATCATGTGTGGTAGGCGTACCACTCGCCCCCATTTCAATATATCATGTGTGGTAGGCGTACCACTCACCCCCATATCAATATATCATGTGTGGTAGGCGTACCAATCGCTCCCATTTTAATATATCATGTGTGGTAGGCGTACCACCCGCTCCCATTCCATATTTCTTGTGGTAGGCATACCACCCGTTTCCATTTCGATCCAACATAGTATCACAAAGAGAATCCCGGAAAGGGAACAAATAATATAATGCTTTCCCGGTAGGGGAACAAGAATATAAAATCAACTATCCCGACAAGGGAGAGTCAGCTATAACAAATCCTATTCAACTTCTTCTTGGCACAACTAACATCAATATTCAGTCGCAACTTTCATAGGATCAACCAAGGGTACACAATTAACAAATTAAGACTCACGGTCATGCTAGACACCAATGTATAGATACTCGTCACCATGCCTATACATCGTACTCGATCAATTAGCAAGTAGCAACAAGACTCAACTCCTATTCCCTCAAGCTAAGGTTAAACCAAACACTTACCTCGATGCCTTGAATTCCACTCAAACCTCAACTATCGCTTTACCCAACGATTCTACCTCCAATCCGCTCGAATCTAGTCACAAATTGCTCAATTACTTTAATAAACACAAAATGAATCAATTTGAATGCATAAAAATGAATTTCCCAAGTTTTTTCCAAAAATTCCAAAATCGCCACGAGCCCACGTGGTCGAAACCCGAGGTTCGAACCAAAACCCGGTTACCCATTCCCCCACGAACTCAAATAAGTATTTTTTTTTGAAATCGGACCTCAAATTGAGGTCCAAATCCCCAAATTTTTTAAAAACCTAGGTTCTACTCAAAACCACCAATTTCGCCCATGAAAATCATTGATTTTAAGTGGAAAACATGTTAAATAATGTTAATGATTGAAATAATTGAGTAAACATTGACTTACAAATGATTTGGAATGAAACTTGTTCTTGAAAAATCGCCCAAGGAGTTGTATTTTGAAAGTGTGGTGAAAAATGACTTAAAATTCGACTAAGTATGAAATTGCTGGGTCTCTGATGTCGCATTTGAGAACTGGGGTTCGCAATTGCGAACCCCGACCAGATGTGGAAAATGCGAAATGCGAACCCTCACTAGATTGCTAGTTTTCGTATTTGCGAACACAAGATCGCATTTGCGAACCCTCACTAGATTGCCAGTTTTCGCATTTGCGAACACAAGATCGCATTTGCGAGCACAAGGATCGCATTTGCGATTAGTGCCCAAAAATCCCCTATTCGCATTTGCGAGAAAATGGATCGCATTTGTGATCATATGCCCAGACCCAAGGCTTCGCATTTGCAACTCAATGCTCGCAATTGCCAGCTCGCAATTGCGAGGCTCATCTTCGCAAATGCGAAGATCACAGAAGCAAAAATACCAGATTTTTTACAAGTTCAAAAATGGAATGCGTGGCCTATCCAAAACTCACCCGAGCCCTCGAGGATCCAAACCAAATATGCACACCACCTCAAAAATATCCTACGGACTTATCCGTGCGATCGAATTGCCAAAATAACATCATATACATCGAATTCAACCTAAAAATTCATAATTTCTTCCAAGTTTTCATAAAACATCAAATTTTCATTTTAAGTATGAAACACATCAAACGACGTCCGTTTTCAACCAAATTTCACAGGAAGCGCTTAAACCATATATAAGACTTGTACCGGGCACCGGAACCAAAATACGGGCATGATACCACAGTCTTTCAATCAAATTTCATTTCCAATATCCTTAATAATTTCAGAAAAATAATTTTACTCAAAAATTCATTTCTCGGGCTTGGGACCTCGGAATTCAATTCCGGGCATACGCCCGAGTCCCATATTTTTCTACGGACCCTCTGGGGCCATCAAATCACGGGTCCGGGTCCGTTTACCAAAAATATTGACCAAAGTCAAACTTATTCATTTTAATACCAAATTTTAGTATTTTTCACACAGAATTCATATTTAAGCTTTCAGGCTAAACGTACGGACTGTGCACGTAAATCAAGAAAACCCTAAATGATGTTTTTAAGGCCTCGGAAGCACAAAAAAAGTAAGAAAATAAGTGATGACCCTTTGGGTCGTCACACAGCTAGGCCGTGAACAGCCAACCATCATACTGTAAAAATTGGATAGGTTCGATCTATAGTCATTAGGGCCTCCTAAAACGATCTACTAAATTCATCGAGTTGTTCCAAAGGATCAAAACGGCCAGTTATTAATGGAATTCCTTGTCGGCAGACATTTACTGCTAACCGTTACACATTCTTCAATGGCCCTCATAATTGCCATTTAGGAGGAGCTTAATCCTAGGACCTTGTTCCTTACGTGTAATTATAAATAGTGAGCTGAACCGTCATTGTAAGGGGAAGAATTTTCTGATAAACATATACTATAAATTGTTCTAAGCTCAATAATATTTTATCTTCTTGCTTTTTAATATTGTTTCTGCTTCCTCCGGAAGGTTTGCTCCCGAAAACATAATTTGAGCTGTCTTATCTTGATTTTAACGCTATGTCTTACATTCTTGTTTAATTTATCTGTCATTTTTGGGATCAAATTGATTCACTTGTCTATAAACCACATATAAATTCAACTATACTATTTTATGGGTAAACAGTTTGGCACCTACCGTGGGACTTAGACAGTTGTGTAATTGAGTTAATTGTTGCATCTATTACTAACTTGTTTGATTCTTTGTTCTTAGAAAAAATCATAGCAAATGGAAGCTAACGTGTCAGCATCACACACAATGTTGAGGCCCAAGGAAATCAGCCTCAGCATGAAGATTCGATCAGTGATACCCATAATGAGGAGGATGAGTCCATGCCGGTCCATGATGGGCAATATCCACGTCATGTTCAAGAGTCAACTCCTAATGATGCTGAAGAAGAGCGCGTAGCTAAAACAGTGAGGATCCTGAGGGAGCAACAAAATACTATTATGGGTCATCTCTCACGATAGAATTAAGTCATGACGGAGTAGAGGTAGGCATTGTCGGGTGCTTCCAACAATGCGAATGGACGATGCCCAGTTCCTCCCGGAGCTCCTATAAATAAAACAACCAGAGGGTCCTCGACAATAACACCCCGAGGGGCAAAGTCGATTTTGACAGGGCCGAGGGGATAGGGGAGGGGGAGGGGA
>MU786584.1:335661-354028 GCA_026770625.1 Nicotiana glauca | reverse complement strand
GGGGAGGGGGAGGGGGAGTATCAGATATGATAACAATATTGAGAATGATCATTTTAAAACCGAACTCATGTGGTTTGTGAGGGAAATAAACACCCGAATAGATCAATTACTGGGGCGCCACCAGTGTTGAAAGGATCAGACTCAAAAAAGTACACCCAATTGCCATTTAAACCAGGCGCGACACCAGAGTTGATTCCGAAGCGGTTCAAAATGCCAGACGTGCCGAAGTATGATGGGACTTCGAAATCGCATGAGCACAACCTATACAATGGCGGTGAAAGGAAATAATTTAGCTCCGCACGAGATTGAGTCAGTCTCACTAAAGAAATTTAGGGAGACCCTCATGAAGGGGTCCCTGACATGGTATTCACTCTTGCACGAGCACTTAGTAGATTTTTTTTGAGATGCTCGAAGATTCTTTTATCAAGGCCCATGAAGGGGCTAGAAAGGTACAGGCCTGAAATGCTGGCATATTCATGATTGCACAAGAAGAGTCTGAGTTGCTGCAGGAGTTCGTGACCAAATTATAGAAAGAAAGAATGCTACTCCCGACTGTACTAGATGAATGGGCTGTTGAAGCATTTACTAAAGGGCTGAATCTGAGAAGTTCTAATGCTTCTTGGAAATTGAAAGAAAGTCTGCTCGAGTTCCAGGAAACAACATGGGTGGGTGTTCACAATCGATACGAGTCCAAGATAAGAATTGACGATGATTGGCTCGATTTTTTGCATCAACCACGGGTTGGGACCGAGATAAGAATAAGGAGAAATCAAAGGAAGATTTTGACACAGATCGACAGTCTACAATGGGTCGATTTTTGCCTACGAACGGACCGAAGGACACGATAGAGGTTTTTGGTAGGCGGATAGATTCACTACTAATAGGAGAGCCGATCGTGGCCGTAATAATAGGTCAATGGAGGATAAGGAGATATCAGATTCCCAAGATTCCTCCTACCTCAAACTTTTTGAATACAACTTTAACGTAAGCATAGTGAAGCTAGTGTCGGCTATGAGGAACATTAAAAAAGCATCATTCTCGAAACCAATGAGATTTGACCTAGTAAGAGGGATCCTAATTTATGGTGCGAATTCCATGTGACCAATGGTCACCGAACTGGGATTGCCGACATTTGCGCGAGGAGGTGGCGACATTACTAAAAATGGCCATCTCAGATAATTCTTATGTGATCGGCTAAAAATAATTATGGTCGTAATCGTGATAATGTAGAACCTTCAAAAGCAGGAGAAGACCCTCCATGTTTGACGATCAACATGATTTTGGGGAGAACGAGGTTAAAGGTGTGATATTTTTGGCGGCAAAACAGACGAAGGTATCAGTAACCCACATTAAGTGACTTCCAGAAGTCACTGAGGATGACATTATTTTCATGAAGGAAGACACATATAGACTACTACTGTCGCACAATGATGCCTTAATAATCTTTTTAAATGTCTTAGATTTTAAAATTAAACGTGATTTGGTGGACCCAGGACGTCCGGCCAATATTATCCAGTGGAGAGTGTTGGAGCAAGCCAAGCCGACCTAAAGTATCATTCTGGCCACAAAACTTTTCATCGGGTTCAATCTGGCAAGTATGACAACTCGAGGAGAGATCTCGCTGCCCGTGAATGCCGGGGGGGGGGGGGGGGGGGGGGTTGATGAAGACAATCCATTTTGAGGTAATAGACAGTGATATAAGTTGCAATATTGTCCTTGGGAGACCATGGTTGCATGAGATAAAGCATGTACCGTCAACCTATCATTAATTACTAAAATTTCCAAATCCCGAGGGAACTAAACAGATAAGAGGATACCAACCGATGGCAATGTAGATGAACACAATTTCAGTTTCAGTGGCAAAGGGAATGAACATGCAACATAGTAATTATAGGAACCAACACTAGCTCCCGATCCGAACGAAGTCAACCAGGGGGAGGAGTCATCAGAATCCCTTCAGGTACCAAGATATTTCCAGGTACCAGAAGAAACGGATGCAACAAAATCCATAGTGAAAGAACTTGAGCAAGTCACGTTGTTCGAAAGATTGTTGGAGATGAAGTTCCACTTGGGGATAGGACCAAACCCCGAGCTCAAGTCTAGATTTATCGAATTTCTTAAATTTAGCGTTGATTGTTTTGCATGTTGCATGTGGATATGATCTGTATCCCGCCAGAAGTGGTCGTTCACAAACTAAGCCTGGATCCCAACATCCCTCTGGTAAGACAGAAAAAACGTCTTAATGCTAAGGTCAAAAACAAATTTGTCAAAGAAGAGGTAACTTGTTTGCTTGGTATTAGTTCAATCCGAGAGGTAAAGTATCCGGACTAGATAGCTAACATAGTAGTAGTAGTTTCAAAGAAAAATAATAAATTTTGCATATGCATAAATTATAAGGATCTAAATAAGTCGTTCCCAAAAGACTCGTTCTTATTGCTGAACATTGATCAAATGATTGATGCGATGGCTGTGCACGAGTTAATGAGTTTCCTTGATGCTTACTCCGGGTAAAACTAAATCAATATGAACCCCGAGGATCATGAAAAAATTTCGTTCATTATGAACTTTTGTTATAATATGATACCTTTCAGGCTAAAGAACGTCGGAGCCACTTATCAGCGGATCGTAAACAAAATGTTTGAGAAACAAATAGGGAAAACCATGAATATTTACATAAATGATATGCTGGTTAAGTCCTTGAACGCAAGTGATCACCTTAAACACTTTCAAGAAACCTTTGACATCCTAAGAAAGCACAATCCGAAGCTTAAACCTGAGAAATGTGCATTCAGAGTCATCACTGGTAAGTTCTTAGGATTCCTGGTGTCACAAAGCGGAATCGAGGTAAACCCTAATAAAATTAAAGACATCAAAGATATCTCGGACCAACTATCAAGCGTGAATATTATTATTTTCAATGTCATTTGATAGCTGTGGTGACCACTTTTCCACTGTAGAATATTATTCACAAACCTAAACTTTCAGTTAGGCTGGCCAAGTGGGCCATCGAAATGAGTGAATTTGACATAGAGAATAAACCTAGGATTATGATTAAGTCAAAAGGTTTTGGCCGATTTTGTGGCCGATTTCAGTATGGGACTGTTACCTTTGGCTACCAAAGAAGAAGTAATGGTGTCAGAGTCGATTTAAGGAGTTTGGTTTGTTCAGGGATAGAGCTTCCAATTTGAAAAGGTCCAGGCTCGGCATAATTCTAATCACACCATTGGGAGAAACCCTAAGGCGGGCCATAAGAACTGTTCCTCTGACTAACAATGAAGTAGAGTACAAATCTTTGATTGCAGGACTCGAGCTGGTCCGGGGACTAGACTCCGAGGTCATAGAAATCAAATACGACTCTCAATTGTAAGTAAATCATGTCTACGTGATATTCGAAGCCAAATGGGAACGCATGTAGCAATATGCAACGAAATCCCAGGCTTTGCTAATGATATTCAAGGAATGGTTGATTACCCACATCCCGAGAGAAAAAATATGGAGGTAGACACATTATCCAATTTGGTATTGTCCATGAAAATGAAGGGATTGAACTCCAGTACGGTCGTGCAACTTATGCATTCAGTATTGGATGCAGACAACTATTATGAAGTAAACATGACCAATTTGGCTTGGGAATGGAGAAACGAGATCATAGACTATCTCGAGCACATAAAATTTCCTGAAGATACCAAGGTATCTCGGGTGTTTCGCACTAAAGAACCTTGATACATCTTCAAGGGAGGTCAATTGTATAGAAATTCTTTCCAAGGACCATTAGCCCAATGTTTGGGAGCTTCCGAAGCTAACTATGTCACACGAGAAGTTCATGAAGGGATATGCGAAAATCATTCAGGTGCGGATTCCATAATGCTAAAATTAATTAGGGCAGAATACTACTGGCCCTGGATGGAACAAGACGCCAATGCTTAAGAGACCCGGTACCCTGAATCATGGTACTGAGAACATCGATTGGGCTCGAAAGCCAGATTTAGCATCTTCCACCATATCAAATTCCCCTAGAGCGCTATGACTTCATCCTCGGTTGGCATAACTAGCTCAACAGATTGAGCATTCTATTGAGCTAATGAATATCTTCGTCTTCTATGTAGAGAATCCCCCTCATCACTGGCTCCTCCATCATCATCGATCACCATTGTGTCTATGGCTAGCTCGAGTGCGGCGCTCATCAACAAAGCATTCGCAGATGACTCTGGTGCAACACTCTTCACCTTCTTATTTTTTCCCTCAGCCGAAGAGGAGCATCGCTTTTTTGGTTTCTTATTCTCTGGACGGGGACTCTGAGTGGATGCACTTGCACCGGAAGTAGGTCCGACAAAACCAGTTTGGGAAAAGGACTCTTGTAACAACCTCACTGCATCCGAGGGATCGTAAAAAATGTCTTCCTCGTAGATGGAAACAGAACCTTGTGGTAGGCCTAAATTTGATATAAAAAGAAGTTAGCAAAAACTTCTTTTGTGGAAAATAGAGACAAGGTTAGTTCGGGAATTAGTTTTACCATGATTTTTTCATTCCACCCGTATTTTAGGGCCAGATCTTTCTATTGGCGAGTCTCGGCCGTAGTAATATAAAAAATCTTACGAACCCACTGGTCCAAGCCTTTGACCCTTGGAGGTATCCACCGAGTTGCTGAGATAACAAAAATAGAAGATCTAGAAACAACATGAACAATTCTTGATCATAAAAAGGTAGATATCGAACTTACTTGTATGGTTCCAAGATTCAGGAAATGATGGGGTTGTGGCCGTGATGATGTCCCTAGCGGAAAATACAATAAACCTCTCCAACCACCCATGGTCGTTGTCATCATCTATGCTAGTGAGCAAAACATGGTGACCACATTTGCAAAAGTTTACCATTCCCCCACGAAAAATCTTGGGGGAATAAATGTTCATCAGCCAAGCCAAGAAAAGCTCTTCCCCCGTCTCTTGGCAAAGCCGCCGAAGGCATGCTACCATCTGCTACACAGAAGGGTTCACCTATGCCAAGCATACTTGGTAGTGGAAGCAAAACTTCAAGAAACGGGGTCGAGACCGCGCTCAATGAAAAAGGGCCCAAAGTTAAAGGGTACGTGTAAACATACGTAAAACCCTTCTTGGAGAAGGTTATCCGCTCTGCTAGGTTGGGAGAAATGGTGTCCATACCTTGACAACCACAATCTTCCTTCACAACAGGGATGCTAGAAGGACGGATGGAAGAAGGATATACACTAATGGCCTATGTATGGGAGTTAGTAGAAGGGAACTTCTCTTCGAAGTGCTTAGTTGTAATGAGCTTTCTGGGGATAATGGTGCTCACCGTAAGAGGAGCACCATCATCAATATTTTTCTTGCTCTTTGAAGAATGGGAGATTCTGGAAGAAGAGGCCATAATTATTAGAAGGAAATAAAGGGGTTTCTCCGAAGAGGGAGATTAAAGGAAGTTGAAAATAAATGTGAGCCGAATAAAGAGAGTTTGAGAGAGCGTAGAGAATTATGAAGTGTAAAAGAAGAAGGTTGATGCATATAAGTAAAGGAATAGACGACTAAAATCGTGGCTATAATTACCTCAATAACCGGCAAAAGTATTGTTGAATCATGGGATGACGCATATTCGGGGCATTAAATACGGAGAGACATGCATCTAATCAACCGTCTAAAACTTTTCAGAGGGGGTCAGAGAATTTCTCGCCAGAAAGGTATGTTTACCAACTTCTCGGTGACACAAGGATATGCCACTGGAAAGAAGGAGAACTATCTGTATAGGGTAAAATATGTTCATATTTAATGCTCACATAATAAAGCGACACGTGGAGCCAAAGGCAGAAAATAATCAGGTTTGAATGCAACAATCTCGTTTGTTCCCGACGAGAATGATGTTCATAAAGAAAAAATAAATGCCTGCCACCCAGTAGTATTTAATGGAGAATATTTTATAGCATTAAGTACATGGTCCGTTATAGAGAATATGACATTCACTGCCTACCATTACATATTCTTTAATGGCCCTGGTAATTGTCATTTAAGAAGAGCTTGATCCTGGGACCTTGTTCCCTAGGTGCAATTATAAATAGTGAGGTCAACATCTATTGTAAGGGGAGGAATTTTCTGAGAAACTTATATTATATATTGTTAATCTCAATAATATTTTATATTCTTGCTTATAAATATTACTAGTCTTTGGATACAGCCTATTTAGCTAAATATATAAAGGAAGATGGTAAAGATGAATAATGGATCCCCACATACCCACAACTAATGAGAATCCACATTGCAAATGCTACTTAGACTCTAACTGCCAGAGCATGTTATTCTTGAAATATAACCTTGTGTATAAATGCTAAAATTTCTTCAGAATTTTAGAAATTCTTGTAATGATAAAACAAATGAATTCAGTTTGTAACATAAAGAAGTTACAACAAAAAAAAGAAGCAAAATAATGGTGGTGCATTCTGAAAATTCACACAAGTTCAAAATCATGAATACATGTGAAAAAGATCCTTTAAAAAATTACACAAGGAAATAGTATCATAAGGCTTCAACAATAAAATAGACCATGAGAACAACTCAAAATTAAAATGACAATAATTACAAAAAAGAAGAAAAACGACGGTGAGCAGCTTGAATGAATGCTGCCAGACTTAAGCCTGCAAGTTGTAATCTGACGGAAAGATAAAATTAAAAGGTTTTATAGCCTACAAATTTGCTATACTGGACATGCCAATACATTTACCATATTAGATAAAGGTAAATTGATCTTAAATTATAGTTGAAGGGAACTCTACGGTCACTTACCGTCTTCGTGCACATCTCCAACCATTAAACAGCAGAACTTTTCAAGTTACCAAGGCATTTATCTCTAAAAAGAAAATATATTTATAGGACAAGAATCACATCTAAAGTAATATAAGAAATTAAACAGTAAAGCTTTACAGCTTGTTTGGATGGTTGTTACACATTGTTTTATAATGTATCGTATTATATTATATTGTATTGTATTGTATCGTTTGATGAATACAATATTTGAATAGACTGTATTGTTAGTTGTTATTTTATAATATAATGCACCAGCAATATGAAGAATAAACTTGGAAAATTATTAAAAAAATTATGATATGGGGTAAAATTATTATGTAAAAAGGTAGGGTAAATAATAGAATTAAATAATAATAATAATAGCGGGTGAGATGAGAGAAAAAGACAAGATAACGATGCAACCACACCAAATCGGTCGTTACATAAAGTGTCACATTTCGTCGTTACGTAACGACGAATTTAACGATATGATAAAACAAAATTTAAGTAACTGTAAGCATTTAAATTTTATTGGATTTAAATCTATAAAATAATTTGGACCATATTAAATTCAAGACGTTAGCCCAAATAAATATTGTGGCTAGTAAATTGGGCTAATTATTAAAAGCCAATATATGTGTTGGGCTAGTCCATTTAATTGGACTATAAATTAAATGATAAGCCCACTCCATTAGCCCAAGGATCAAATGGCTATTAGCCCGTCTTAAAGCCCAGGCTCATGCCACATGTCAAGTGATGTGGCAATCCAAGACGAATAAATGAGCCAACGAAATCATGTCATGTGTCAAGTGATGTGGCAATCCAAAACAAATAAATGAGCCAATGAAATCATGCCATGTGTCAATTAATGTGGCAATCCAAGCCAAATAAATAAACTAATTAAATCATGCCAAGTGTCTGGATGGTATTGGTCAGTTCAAACGGATCAATCAAATCACAGAGCCACACCACTTCCTACAACTATAAATAGAGGTCTTCATAAAGCTAGAAAGCACCAGAAGTGATAACAAGAAGCAAACAGAGAGCTCGTGGATCAAACACCGCAGATTTCTCTACAAGCTACAAGTTCAAGTTCAAGATCAAGAATGAAACCCAATCAAATACCAAGGCGTTCAAGATCAAATTACTTGTTCGTGATCAAGCACAAATTCAAGATCAAGCTTTACAGGCCCTTGAATCGAATCAAAATCAAGTTCATCTAAATACTTTACTTTCTTGAAGAATCAGAGGANNNTGTTGTTACAAATTTCTGGCACGCCCAGTGGGACAATCTCTACCTCTCATCTCTTCAAATTACCAAATTTCAAGAACACATAAATGACGCCTAAGAAGATCAACTTCAAACTCACTACTGCTAAGGCTACGGATGCCAAGTTTTCATCTGATGTGGAAAACTTGTTGGATGCTGCTGTGAAAAGTGTAGGACCTGTCACTAGGAAAAAAGCAAACTTGCTGGGGCAAAAAGCATTTCAAATACCGTCTACATCCGTTCCTATCTTTGACCTTCAATCCTCAAAGGGGAAAGATCCTTTCCAACTGAATTAAAAGAAGGAACAAACATTGCTGAAATTGTTGAAAAGACATTGGCTCTACTTAGCCCTTCTAGATCTAATAACATCATCACACAGGGTGATGATGATGTCTTGATCATTGGATCTGCTTCAAGCACTCTATGTGAGTTGTTCCACTCAAAGTATGGTATAAGAGAAAATTTGTGCTTTGCTCCACCATCCACCACGGTTATCCAAGCAATGGTGACTAATACCTCAACTGTTGAAGAACAACTCACAAACTTAACAAAGTCAATTGAAGGGTTAACGAAACATATGCAAGATCAAGATAATCAAATTGTCAAGCTGACAGATAGAGTTGAAAGCATGATGGAGGGAGATAAATTCAAGCCATGCGCCTGGAAAGCTCCCAATGATGCAAGATAAGGAAGACTCATCTGCAAGGCAGACAACAACTCCTAAAGAATTTCAGATTTCATCTGACGGGGTTATCCCACTGACCAATTGAAGGACTCCATTATGGGAACCATCAAAGGTAAGTACGATGTTTCTACCACGTCTTCTCTCGCATATGCAAAGCCATATACTGCGAGAATTGATAGTTTGAAAATTCCTGCAGGTTATCAACCCCCAAAGTTTCAACAATTTGATGGTAAAGGGAATCCAAAGCAATACATTGCACACTTTGTTGAAACTTGTAATAATGCTGGAACCTATGGAGATTATCTTGTCAAGCAGTTTGTTTGTTCCTTAAAAGGAAATGCTTTTGATTGGTAACTGATGTTGAGGCTAGTTTCATCGATAGCTGGGATCAACTTGAACATGAATTTCTCAACCGCTTCTATAGCACAAGGCGAACCGTAAGCATGGTTAAACTCACAAACACATGTCAATGGAAAGATGAACCAGTTGTCAATTTTAACAATCGATGGAGGAATGCGAGCCTCAATTGTAAATACAGACTTAGTGAAGCTTCTGGAATAGAAATGTGTATCCAAAGGATACATTGGGGACTTTGCTACATCCTGCAGGGAATCAAGCCTAATTCTTTTGAAGAATTGGCTACACGTGCTCATGATATGGAGCTAAGTATGTATTCAAGTGGAAATCAAGGGCCACCTAATTATGAACCTCGCAAAGTGAAGGACAAACAAGAAATAAAGAAAGGAGTCAAGTTTTTGCCGAAGTCTGAGAGCAAGGAATCAATGAATGTTAATGCCTTACCACTAAAGGTCACTACAAAAGTGAGTAATAAACAAAGTGTGAAGACAACATCCTTACAGGATAAAGTTGGCTGAAAGTTAACACTGAAGGAAATGCAAGCAAAAGAATATCCATTCTTGGACTCCGATGTCCCAGCAATTTTTGAAGAGCTCCTTGAGTTGAAACTCATTGAGTTACCCAAAATAAAATGGCCAGACGAAGCTGGGAAGACTAATGATCCAAATTATTGCAAGTACCATCGGTTGCTTGGCCACCCTATTGAAAAGTGCTTTGTGTTCAAGGAGAAAGTCATGGACTTGGCCGCCGAAGGAAAAATCTTGCTTGAGGATGAGAAAGACAGTTCGAATCAAGTCTCTTTTGCTTTTAGTTCACTTGATCCCATTGTCCTTTGCAATTTTGTTGAAGTACATGAATGTGATGATATCCAAACTGCATCATCACCAGATATGATTAAATTTGGTAACTTTGAACCTATCGATGTGAGCAAACCATTGCTTTCCCCTACGGCGTATAAACCAATAGTGGAGGAAAGATCTCAAGAGAAAAGTGAATCACGTGATGATCAAACTGATGATAAAGTTTGGATTCTTGTGACTCGGTGGAGACTCTGCAAGACAAATTCACAAAGGGAGTCAAATAAGCAGTTGACTAGGGTAAAATGGTAAAAAGACCTAAGAAGAAAATGATAAAGAAGAACTGGAAGAAAACAAAAATGGCGGAGAATCACTATCAAAGGCTACGTCGTCCAGTGATATTGGAAGAATTCCTGCCAATCTGGTTACACCCACAAGCTTCCTGTGAATATATCAAGGCCTCATGTTGTAAGATAGATGAAGTAGAAACAAATAAAGAGGATCCATCATTGCTGCCACCTCCCCCGCCTGAAAAACTCACTAGGAATTCTGAAGAAGTGGACGTTTGTGATGCAAAAATCACATTTACTGATGATGATCTTTTGCTTGGTGAAACATACCATAATCGCCCCCTATTTATGGTTGGTTTTGTGTGAGAATAGAGAATAAGTAAGATCTTGATCGATGATGGGTCTGGTGTCAATATTCTTCCAATTCGTACTGTCAAAGAGCTTGGCATACCAATTGATGAACTATGTGAAAGTCGTTTGATGATTCAAGGGTTCAATCAAGGGGGGAAAAGAGCTATATGGGATATCAAATTGGAAATAAATATGGGAGATTTGCATTCGAGTGCATGGATGCACGTGATCGATACAAAAACCTCATATAATAACTTGTTAGGAAGGCCATGGATACACGAGAACAAAGTGGTTTCATCCACCTACCATCAGTGCTTGAAATACTGTGAAGGTGGGGTCGAAAAGAAGATAATTTCTGATGATAAGCACTTTACCAAGGCTCAATCATACTTCATCGATGAAAAATTCTACTTAATACGTCTCAAAGGAGGTTAAGGTTGATGATGTGATACTGACGAAAAGTGTTTCGAAGAAGGTTGATGCAGCAACTAGCAAGAAAAATATTACAGTTGAAGAAGATCAGGTGTTTCATGATAGGAACAAGATGAATGAGGCATCTTCAAGTAAGAAAGGGACTCCTATTCTTCGCTATGTCCCAAAGGCAAGGAAGGTCGAAGATCCATCTTCTGAACTACAAGGTAAGGTGTTAGGAGACTTGATGTGACGACCCAAAGGGTCATCACCGTATTTTTTCCTTTTTCCGTGCTTCCAAGGCCTTGGAAACCTCGCTTTTAGTTGCCTCAATTTGCGTGCGCAGTCCGGGCGCGAAGCCAAAAAATTTTTATGTTAAAATATGGGAATTCTATGAAAAGTTTTTATATTAATATTGATATAGTTGACTTTGGTCAATATTTTGGGTAAACGGACCCGGACCCGTGATGTGACGGTCCCGAGAGGTCTGTAGAAAAATATGGGACTCGGGCATGTGCCCGGAGTCGAAATCCGAGGTCCAGAACCCGAGTAAAATAATTTTTCTATTAAATTGTTTTATGAAATTATTAAGGAAAAATGGAAATGAAAATGAGTTAGAAAATATAGGTATCGGGCTCGTATTTTGGTTCCGATGCCCGGTACAGGTCTTAAATATGCGTTAAGCGCTTTCTGTGAAATTTGGTCAAAATCGAACGTCGTTTGATGTGTTTCAGACCTAAATATCTAAAGTTAGAGGTTGATGAACTTTGAAATAAAAATCATGAGTTTTGGGGTTTGATTCCTTGATTTTGATGTTATCTTGGCGATTTGATCGCTCGAACAAGTTCATAGGATGTATTTGAGTTAGCATGTGTTTGGTTGGGAGCCCCGAGGGCTCGGGAGTGATTCGGAGGTGGTTCGGGGTGGTTTTGCACTTGAAAACATATCAGATTTTTCTACATTTTTACACAGTCGATTTGTTCTTCGCGAACGCGGCCCCAGACTCGTGTTCACAGTGCCTTAATGTTTCCCTGCTTCGCGTTCGCGAACCCGTCCTCGCGATCGCGTAGTGTTAGTCCCCCCCTTCAACGCGTTCGCGTGTCATCACTGCGTTCGCATAGCACAGATTTAGACCCCAGAAATTTCCTTCTACGCTTTCGCACACCCTCCTTCGCGAACGTGCAAGACAAACCTGGACCCCCACAATTTTCCTTCTTCGCGTTCGCATCATACCCTCGCGAACGCGAAGCACCCCAGGTCCCCCTTCTTTGCGAACGCGACCTCTGTGTCGCGAACGCGTAGCACAAAAATGCCCAGTGATTTTTTACAAGCTAAAAACAGAACCCATTTCGGGATTTTCCCATTACTTCACATGAGCTCCTCCCTTGAGCACTCCATAGGCGATTTTCAAGCTTCTCCTTCTCCATAGCTCTTTGGGTAAGTGATCTTAACTTCATTCCCTCATAATTTCTTCACCTAAACACCAATTTATTAGCCCTAAATCAGGAATTCAAGGTAGAAATTAAGGGTTTTGGGTAGAACTAGGACTTTGGGAATTTTTGGGTGATTCAACCTCAATTTGGGGTCGAGTCTTGAAACAAATTACATATTTGAACTCATGGGGTTATGGGTGATTGGATTTTGGTCCGAGCCTCGAGTTTGGACCATGTGGGCCCGGTGTCGGATTTTGGTATTTTTGGAAGAATGATAGGAAATTCATTTCTAGGCTATGAGATTATGTTGTTGAGCCTCAATTGATATTATTGAATTAATTATACCTAGATATCATTGTTTCTGAGTTGGATTCTAAAGGAAAGGTGGTTTTAGAGCCTTGATTGCTATTTTCGGACCGAGGTAAGTGTTTGGCCTAACTTTGGCTCGAGGGAATAGGAGTCGAGTCTTATTTGCTAATTGCTATTTGTCGGCTACGGTGTATAGACATGGTGACGAGTATCTATACACTGGTGTCAAGCATGACCGTGAGTCCTGAATTTCTAAGTTATCAAATTCTTAATTGTTGTTTATGAGGAATTGGTTGGAAATCTTTAAACACTGAGTCGGTAATTGTTGAGACTGAGCATGGATTTAAATATGTTAAGTAGAAATTGAATAAGTTTGGTTATAGCTGGATCTCCCTTGCCGGGATAGTTTATTATATTATCTTGTTCCCTTGCCGGGATTATTTTGTGTACTGTATTGAAAGAAATGGGATCGTGTGGCACACCGACCACTTATATATTATGAAATGGGAGCGAGTGGTACGCCTACCACGTGATATTATGAAATGGGAGCGAGTGGTATGCCTACTACGTGATATTATAAAATGGGAGAGAATGGTACGCCTACCACGTGATATTGTGAAATGGGAGCGAGTGGTATGCCTACCACGTGATATTATGAAATGGGAGCGAGTGGTATGCCTACCACGTAATATTATGAAATGGGATCGAGTGGTACGCCTACCACGTGATATTTTGAGAAATGGGATTGAGTTGCAAGCCTGCAACGAGAGGAAATTGAAATAAGTGAAAGTAGTTTGTTTTCCCTTATTCTGTGTTAGAAGAAATTAGATGTAGTTTCCTTGTTATTCTTGATATTCCGTTTTATCTGCTACCCCATAAGCATGTTCCCCTCCCAGTTTTAATTGTTTACTTTCCGCTATTATTTTGTTGTACTTGTATATATATCTGCACAGGTTTATCTGGTAGTCTGGTCTAGCCTCGTCATTACTTTGTTGGGGTTAGGCCAGGCACTTACCAGCACATGGGGTCGGTTGTGCTGATGCTACACTTCTGTTCTTTTTGCACAGATCACGGTACTAGAGCAGCTTTTGGACCACAGCAGTAGCACACTGAGCGGGAGCTGACTTCAGTCCAGGGACTTACGAGGTAGCCTAGCTGGCGTTCGCAGACCGAAGTCCCTTCCTTTATTTCTGTTTATTTTCATTGTACCGAGACAGAAATATGTATTTTCTTTCTATTCAGACTTGTTTGTAGTACTCTTTAGTAGTCTGTGAGCTAGTGACGCCAGATTTTGGGTAGAGATACGTTTTAAACTTCTGCATTTTGATTTCATTTTATTAAACTTAAAGTCTTCCGCACTTATTTAATTGTTTTCAGTATATTTATATTGTTGAGGTTGATTAGAGAATGTTGAAGTTTGGATGGCCTAGCTCCGTTAGTAGGCGCCATCACGACTCCCGATGATGAAAAATTCGGGTTGTGATAGTTGGCCCTTCCTATCGAGCGAATTGACGCAATCAAGTCGTCTACAAAGTTGCTCAAAGGGTTTGTCAAATCATCAAGCCACAATTCGCTTCCAAATCTAGCACTTCCTAAAACGCGCACAAATGAGGGCTTAAACGCCTACAAGTTGTTGGCAAAAGCTGGATATGATCCCAATGAACCATCTAAGTTGGGAAAGCTCCCGCCTGAAGCTTCAAACTCTACTCAAAAGACGATGATGGAGAAAGGGTACCAACTGAAGCAAATACGTGAAGGATTGGGTTACAAACAACCCCCGCTAATCCGTATCTCCATTAAAAGGGCAAGTTGTAACTACATTACTGCTAAAGAAGTCTCTATGTCGCTTAATAAAAAGCCTTCTGTGTTTGACCGACTTACGAAACCAAGGACCTCAATCTTTGACAGGTTGGGACAACTGAAGAAGAAAAACAAGCACCATGGAAATAATGGAAGGATTGGAGCACCGATCTCCCTTAAAAAGGAGATTTTGACCGCAGACTACCCAAGTCTGATTCTTTCTAGAATGAGGCAAGAGACAAAACTTGTAGTTTCGTGTGGAGAGGTCCTCAAAGCAAAGGCTCATACCATAGTCTACACAAAGGAACGAGAGGAAGATGAAGAAAGTGTGGGGTCATCATATCATATCACCATTAGTGATGAACAAAATGCTTCACCATATACGGAAATCAAGGAAAAATGCCTTAATATCCATGTATGTCATCATATATATTTCAATGATGGTGATCCTCAAGAAGATGAAGACGCTAAATAGCACCACCAAAGCTTGAAGAAGGGGTGAAGACAACGGTTGATGCACTAAAATAAGTCAATCTCGGAGTAGTTGAAGATACAAAGCCCACATATATAAGTTCCTCTCTAATTGGTGATGAAGAGAGAAAATATATTGAGCTACTTAAGGAGTTCAAAGACGTATTTGCTTGGAGCTACAAAGAAATGCCAGGTTTAGACCCCAAGGTGGTTGTTCATCATCTTGCTGTCAAACGAGGCGCTCGTCCTGTAAAGCAAGCACAACGTCGCTTTAGACCTGAACTGGTTCCCTTGATTTAAACCAAAGTTAACAAGCTTATTGGGGCTGGTTTTGTTCGTGAAGTTAAATATCCTACATGGATTTCAAGCATCGTCCCTCTAAGAAAGAAGAATGGCCAAATTCGAGTTTGTGTTGACTTTAGGGACCTAAATAATGCTTGTCCTAAGGATGAATTTCCTCTTCCTATCGCTGAGCTAATGATTGATGCAATAACTGGATACGAGGCGATGTCTTTCATGGATGGTTCATCTGGATATAACCAAATTCGCATGGAACCGAAGGACGAAGAACTTACTGCCTTTCGCACCCCTAAAGGTATATACTGCTACAAGGTAATGCCTTTCGGTTTGAAGAATGCTGGTGCTACATATCAACGTGCCATGCAAAATATTTTTGATGACATGCTTCATAAAAACGTGGAGTGTTATGTTGATGACTTGGTAGTAAAGTCAAGGAAGAAAGATGATCACTTGCAAGATTTGAGGATGGTATTTGAACGGCTTCGGAGATACCAACTCAGAATGAATCCGTTGAAGTGCGCTTTTGGAGTTGATTCTGGGAAGTTCCTCGGTTTTATTGTTCGACATCGAGGTATCGAAATTGATCAAGCTAAGGTGGATGCTATCTTGAAAATGCCCGAGCCTAGAGATATTCATGAATTAAAAAGCTTGCAGGGTAAGTTGGCATATCTTAGAAGATTTATTTCGAATCTGGCTGGAAGGTGCCAACCATTTAGTCGCCTCATGAAGAAAGGGGTTCCTTTTGAATGGGACCAAGCTTGCAGAAATGCTTTTGAAAGCATTAAGTCTTATCTGATGAAACCTCCAGTACTGGCAGCCCCCATACCTGGAAAGCCACTAATATTATATATTTCAGCGCAGGAAAGGTCGGTAGGAGTGCTTCTCGCTTAAGAAAACAATGAAGGCAAAGAAAATGCGCTTTATTACTTGAATAGGATGATGACGCCAAATGAGCTCAAGTATTCTCCTATTGAAAAGTTATGTTTGGCACTTGTCTTCTCTATTCAAAAGCTGAAGCATTACTTCCAAGCTCACGTTGTGCGACTCATCTCAAGAGCGAACCCTATCAAGTTTGTCATGTCTAAATCAGTCCTAAGTGATCGATTAGCGAGGTGGTACCTCCAGTTTCAATAATTTGAAATTGTGTATGTTCCTCAAAATCAATCGCACATGCTCTAAGCATATCCTCCAAGATATGCACTGTCCGCTATGACTGTCCGTTGGTCTGAGGATGGAATGCTGTGCTAAGCTCTACTCGAGTCCTCAACTGACTCTGCACGGCTCTCCAGAAATAGGAAGTGAGTTGAGGGCCTCGGTCTGATATGATGGAAACCGACACACCATGCAATCGGACTATTTCCCGAATATAAATCTGAGCATACCTCTCTGCTGTATAAGTAGTCGCTACTGGAATGAAATGGGCCGACTTGGTCAATCTATCCACAATGACCCACACTGAATCAACTTTCCGCAAAGTCCACGATAACCCTACTACGAAGTCCATGGTGATGCGTTCCCACTTCCACTATGGTGTGGGCATCTGCTGAAGTAGCCCACCTGGACTTTGATGTTCATACTTGACCTGCTGGCAATTCAAACACTTAGTCACATACTTAATGATGTCCTTCTTCATCCCCCGCCATTAGTAATGCTGCCTCAAATCACGATACATCTTCGTAACCCCCGGGTGGATAGAATATCGCGAACTGTGTGCCTCCTCTAGGATCCTCTCCCTTAGACCATAAACATTAGGAATACATAGACGAACTTGGAGTCGCAGAATGCCATCCTTGCCAATAGAAACCTCCCTGGCACCTCCTTGAAATACTCTCTCTCTGAGAACCGCCAAATGTAGATCACCAAACTGCCGGGCCTTAGTTTGCCTCAATAATGAGGACTGAGCAACCACACATGCTAGAACTCGGTTGGACTCTGAAATGTCCAACCTCACAAGTCTGTTAGCCAAGGACTGAATGTCCAAGGCTAGGGGCCTCTCCTCTACCGAAATGAATGCTAGGCTACCCATACTTTCTGCCTTTCTGCTTAAGGCATCCGTGACCACATTCGCCTTGCCTGGATGATAAAGAATGGTAATGTCATAATCCTTTAGTAACTCAAGCCACCTTCACTGCCTCAAGTTAAGGTCCCTCTGCTTGAGCAGATGCTGCAAGCTGCCATGATCGGTGTAAACCTCACATGACACCCCATACAAATAATGCCTCCATATCTTAAGAGTATGGATAATCGCTACCAACTTTAGGTCGTACACGGGGTAATTTTTCTCATGAACCTTTAGCTGACATGAAGCATATGTAATAACTCGCCCCTCGTGCATCAATATGCATCCCAAGCCAACGCGTGAAACATCGCAGTATACTATATACATCCTTGATCTGGATGGCAATACAAGAACCGATGCCCTAGTCAAAGCCGCCTTGAGCTTATGAAAGCTCTCCTCGCAATCATCAGACCAAATGAATGGGGTACCCTTCTGGGTTAGTATGGTCAAAGGTGATTCAATAGATGAAAAGCCCTGCACAAATTGCCAATAATAACCTACTAATCCCAGGAAACTCCTTATCTCGGTCACTGAAGTAGGACGTGGCCAACTCTGAACTACCTCAATCTTCTTGGGATCCATCTTAACACCCTCTCCTGACACAACATGCCCCAAGAATGCCACTGACTCAAGACAAAACTCGCACTTGGAGAACTTAGCATACAGTTTCTGTTCACGCAAGGTCTGGAGCACTACTCTCAAGTGCTGCTCGTGCTCCCCCAGGCTGTGGGAGTATATCAAGATGGCGTCAATGAAGACGATAACAAAGGAATCAATATAAGGCCTGAATACCCAGTTCATCAGATCCATAAATACCGCTAGGGCATTAGTCAAACCGAAGGACATCACCAGAAACTCATAGTGGACATATCTGGTCCTGAACGCCGTCTTCGGAACATCCGAGTCCCGAATCTTCAGCTGATGATACCCTGACCTCAGGTCAATCTTAGAGAACACTCTAGCTCCCTGCAACTAGTCGAAAAAATCATCAATATGAGGCACCGTGTACTTGTTCTTGATGGTGACCTTGTTCAACTGGCGGTAAT
>MU786584.1:307999-333630 GCA_026770625.1 Nicotiana glauca | reverse complement strand
GGACCAAGCTTGCAGAAATGCTTTTGAAAGCATTAAGTCTTATCTGATGAATCCTCCAGTACTGGCAGCCCCCATACCTGGAAAGCCACTAATATTATATATTTCAGCGCAGGAAAGGTCGGTAGGAGTGCTTCTCGCTTAAGAAAACAATGAAGGCAAAGAAAATGCGCTTTATTACTTGAATAGGATGATGACGCCAAATGAGCTCAAGTATTCTCCTATTGAAAAGTTATGTTTGGCACTTTTATTCTCTATTCAAAAGCTGAAGCATTACTTCCAAGCTCACGTTGTGCGACTCATCTCAAGAGCGAACCCTATCAAGTTTGTCATGTCTAAATCAGTCCTAAGTGATCGATTAGCGAGGTGGTACCTCCAGTTTCAACAATTTGAAATTGTGTATGTTCCTCAAAATCAATCGCACATGCTCTAAGCATATCCTCCAAGATATGCACTGTCCGCTCTGACTGTCCGTCGGTCTGAGGATGGAATGCTGTGCTAAGCTCTACTCGAGTCCTCAACTCACTCTGCATGGCTCTCCAGAAATAGGAAGTGAGTTGAGGGCCTCGGTCTGATATGATGGAAATCGACACACCATGCAATCGGACTACTTCCCGAATATAAATCTGAGCATACCTCTCTGCTATATAAGTAGTCGCTACTGGAATGAAATGGGCCGACTTGGTCAATCTATCGACAATGACCCACACTGAATCAACTTTCCGCAAAGTCCACGGTAACCCTACTACGAAGTCCATGGTGATGCGTTCCCACTTCCACTATGGTATGGGCATCTGCTGAAGTAGCCCACCTGGCCTTTGATGTTCATACTTGACCTGCTGGCAATTCAAACACTTAGTCACATACTTCATGATGTCCTTCTTCATCCCCCACCACTAGTAATGCTGCCTCAAATCACGATACATCTTCGTAACCCCCGGATGGATAGAATATCGCGAACTGTGTACCTCTTCTAGGATCCTCTCCCTTAGACCATAAACATTAGGAACACATAGACGAACCTGGAGTCGCAGAACGCCATCCTTGCCAATAGAAACCTCCCTGGCACCTCCCTGAAATACTGTCTCTCTGAGAACCGCCAAATGTAGATCACCAAAATGCCGGGCCTTAGTTTGCCCCAATAACGAGGACTGAGCAACCACACATGCTAGAACTCGGTTGGACTCTGAAATGTCCAACCTCACAAGTCTGTTAGCCAAGGACTGAATGTCCAAGGCTCGGGGCCTCTCCTCTACTGAAATGAATGCTAAGCTACCCATACTTTCCGCCTTTCTGCTCAAGGCATCCGTGACCACATTCGCCTTGCCTGGATGATAAAGAATGGTAATGTCATAATCCTTTAGTAACTCAAGCCACCTTCACTGCCTCAAGTTAAGGTCCCTCTGCTTGAACAGATGCTGCAAGCTGCCATGATCGGTGTAAACCTCACATGACACCCCATACAAATAATGCCTCCATATCTTAAGAGCATGGATAATCGCTACCAACTTTAGGTCGTACACGGGGTAATTCTTCTCATGAACCTTTAGCTGACTTGAAGCATATGCAATAACTCGCCCCTCCTGCATCAATATGCATCCCAAGCCAATGCGTGAAGCGTCGCAGTATACTATATACATCCTTGATCTGGATGGCAATACAAGAACCGATGCCGTAGTCAAAGCCGCTTTGAGCTTATGAAAGCTCTCCTCGCAATCATCATACCAAATGAATAGGGTACCCTTCTGGGTTAGTATGGTCAAAGGTGATTCAATGGATGAAAAGCCCTGCACAAATTTCCAATAATAACCTGCTAATCCTAGGAAACTCCTGATCTCGGTCACTGAAGTAGGACGTGGCCAACTCTGAACTACCTCAATCTTCTTGGGATCCATCTTAATACCCTCTCCTGACACAACATGCCCCAAGAATGCCACTGACTCAAGCCAAAACTCTCACATGGAGAACTTAGCATACAGTTTCTGTTCACGCAAGGTCTGGAGCACTACTCTCAAATGCTGCTCGTGCTCCCCCAGGCTGTGGGAGTATATCAAGATGGCATCAATGAAGACGATAACAAAGGAATCAATATAAGGCCTGAATATCCAGTTCATCAGATCCATAAATACCGCTAGGGCATTAGTCAAACCGAAGGACATCACCAGAAACTCATAGTGGACATATCTGGTCCTGAACGCCGTCTTCGGAACATCCGAGTCCCGAATCTTCAGCTGATGATACCCTGACCTCAGGTCAATCTTAGAGAACACTCTAGCTCCCTGCAACTAGTCGAAAAAATCATCAATATGAGGCAACGTGTACTTGTTCTTGATGGTGACCTTGTTCAACTGGCGGTAATCAATGCACATCTGCATGGTCCCATGATTGAAGTTTGGTTGGCCTAGCTCCGTTAGTAGGCGTCATCACGACTCCCGATGATGGAAAATCCGGGTTGTGATATTTGGCCCTTTCTATCGAGCGAATTGACGTAATCAAGTCGTCTACAAAATTGTTCAAAGGGTTTGTCAAATCATCAAGCCACAATTTGCTTCCAAATCTAGCACTTCCTACAAAGCACACAAATGAGTGCTTAAACGCCTACAAGTTGTTGGCAAATGCTGGATATGATACCAATGAACCATCTAAGTTGGGAAAGCTCCCGCCTGAAGCTTCAAACTCTACTCAAAAGATGATGATGGAGAAAGGGTACCGACTGAAGCAATTACGTGAAGGATTGGGTTACAAACAACCCCCGCCAATCCGTATCTCTATTAAAAAGGCAAGTTGTAACTACATTACTGCTAAAGAAGTCTCTACGTCACTTAATAAAAAGCCTTCTGTGTTTGACCGACTTACAAAACCAAGGACCTCAATCTTTGACAGGTTGGGACCACTGAAGAAGAAAAACAAGCGCCATGGAAATAATGGAAGGATTGGAGCACCGATCTCCCTTAAAAAGGAGATTTTGACCACAGACTACCCAAGTCTGATTCCTTCTAGAATGAGGCAAGAGACAAAACTTGTAGTTTCGTTTGGAGAGGTCCTCAAAGCAAAGGCTCATACCATAGTCTACACAAAAGAACGAGAGGAAGATGAAGAAAGTGTGGTGTCATCATATCATATCATAATTAGTGATGAACAAAATGCTTCACCATATACGGAAATCAAGGAAAAATGCCTTAATATCCATGTATGTCATCATATGTCTTTCGATGATGGTGATCCTCAAGAAGATGAAGATGCTAAAGATGCACCACCAAAGCTTGAAGAAGAGGTGAAGACAACGGTTGATGCACTAAAATAAGTCAATCTCGGATTAGTTGAAGATACAAAGCCCACATATATAAGTGCCTCTCTAATTGGTGATGAAGAGAGAAAATATATTGAGCTACTTAAGGAGTTCAAAGACGTATTTGCTTGAAGCTACAAAGAAATGCCAGGTTTAGACCCCAAGGTGGTTGTTCATCATCTTGCTGTCAAACGAGGCGCTTGTCCTGTAAAGCAAGCACAACGTCGCTTTAGACCTGAACTGGTTCCCTTAATTTAAACCGAAGTTAACAAGCTTATTGGGGCTGGTTTTGTTCGTGAAGTTAAATATCCTACATGGATTTCAAGCATCGTCCCTCTAAGAAAGAAGAATGGCCAAATTCGAGTTTGTGTTGACTTTAGGGACCTAAATAACGCTTGTCCTAAGGATGAATTTCCTCTTCCTATCGCTGAGCTAATAATTGATGGAACAACTAGATACGAGGAGATGTATTTCATGGATGGTTCATCTAGTTATAACCAAATTCGCATGGAACCGAAGGATGAAGAACTTACTGCCTTTCGCACCCCTAAAGGTATATACTGCTACAAGGTAATGCCTTTCGGTTTGAAGAATGCTGGTGTTACATATCAACGTGCCATGAAAAATATTTTTGATGACATGCTTCATAAAAACGTGGAGTGTTATGTTAATGACTTGGTAGTAAATTCAAGGAAGAAAGATGATCACTTGCAAGATTTGAGGATGGTATTTGAACGACTTAGGAGATACCAACTCAAAATGAATCCGTTGAAGTGCGCTTTTGGAGTTACTTCTGGGAAGTTCCTCGGTTTTATTGTTCGACATCGAGGTATCGAAATTGATCAAGCTAAGGTGGATGCTATCTTGAAAATGCCCGAGCCTAGAGATATTCATGAATTAAAAAGCTTGTAGGGTAAGTTGGCATATCTTAGAAGATTTATTTCGAATCTGGCTGGAAGGTGCCAACCATTTAGTCGCCTCATGAAGAAAGGGGTTCCTTTTGAATGGGACCAAGCTTGCAGAAATGCTTTTGAAAGCATTAAGTCTTATCTGATGAAACCTCCAGTACTAGCAGCCCCCATACCTGGAAAGCCACTAATATTATATATTTCAGCACAGGAAAGGTCAGTAGGAGCGCTTCTCGCTCAAGGAAATAATGAAGGCAAAGAAAATGCGCTTTATTACTTGAGTAGGATGATGACGCCAAATGAGCTCAAGTATTCTCCTATTGAAAAGTTATGTTTGGCACTTGTCTTCTCTATTCAAAAGCTGAAGCATTACTTCCAAGCCCACGTTGTGCGACTCGTCTCAAGAGCGAACCCTATCAAGTTTGTCATGTCTAAATCAGCCCTAAGTGATCGATTAGCGAGGTGGTACCTCCAGTTTCAACAATTTGAAATTGTGTATGTTCCTCAAAAGGCAGTAAAAGAACAAGCATTAGCAGACTTTCTAGCTGACCATCCGATTCCAGATGATTGGGAGTTGTCTGATGAATTTCCTGATGAACATGCAATGGTCATAGAAATTCAGCCTCATTGGAAGATGTATTTTGATGGAGTTGCACATCGTGAAGGAGCTGGCGCTGGAATAGTGTTAATCACTTCTCAAGGAGAAGTTTTTCCCTATTCTTTCACTCTAACACAACGGTGCTCCAACAATGTTGCTGAATACCAAGTGCTCATACTTGGGCTTGAAATGGCTGTGGATATCAAACAATTGCAATTACAAGTTTTTGGAGATTCCAAGTTAGTGATCAACCAGATTTTGGGTAGCTATGAGGTCAAAAAGCCAGAGTTAGTGCCATATCACAAATATGCTCAAAGATTGGTAAGTTGGCTTGGAAAAGTAACTATTCAACACATGCCGAGAAAGGAAAATAAAAGAGCTGATGAATTAGCAGCCCTAGCTTCTACATTATCTTTGCCTGATCAGACACAAGTCGCTATTTGCCAAAGATGGGTAGTTCCTCCACCAAATGACTATGAGGAAGAAGAAAGCGAAGTTGAGCATATTACTTCCGTTCTTGAGGTTGAAATTGAAGACTGGCGACAACCATTAATAGATTATCTTTGTTACGGTATATTGCCAGAAAATACCCGAAGGAAAATGGAAATTCGAAGGAGAGCCCCTCGTTTTCTTTATTACAAGAGTACACTCTATAGACGATCATTTGATGGAGTGCTCCTACGTTGTTTGGGGGCTGACGAATCCCTTCAAGCATTGCAAGAGGCACACTCTGGAGTATGCGGTGCACCAAAACTTCATTTTCACATAAAAAGAATAGGGTATTATTGGCCAACCATAGTGAAGGATTGTTTGGATTACGCTCGGAGGTGTAAAGTTTGCCAATTCCATGCTAACTTCATACATCAACTACCTGAAGTACTACACCCAACTGTTGCTTCTAAGCCATTTGATGCTTGGGGTTTGGATGTTGTTGGTCCATTGCCAATGTCTTCTGGTGAACATCTATACATTTTGGCCGCGACTGACTACTTCTCGAAGTGGGCTGAAGCTGTTTCTCTTAAGGAAGTAAAGAAGGAAAATGTGGCTAACTTCATCCGAGTCAATATTATCTATCGCTTTGGCATTCCTCGATATATATTGATAGACAATGGTAAGCCATTTGATAACAAGTTGATGAATAAAATATGTGATCTTTTTGGCTTCAATCAACACAATTCCTCCATCTATTATGCTACTGCCAATGGACTTGCTGAAGCATTTAACAAGACGCTCTGCAACTTGTTGAAGAAGGTTGTCTCTAAGTCTAAGAGAGATTGGCATGAAAGGATGGAAGAAGATCTTTGGACATATAGGAACACATATCGCACACCAACGCAAGCGACCCCTTATTCGCTTGTTTATGGAGTTGAAGCAGTCCTTCCACCTGAGCGTCAAATCCCATCGTTGTGGCTTGCCATTCATGAAGGACTCACCGATGAAGAAAATGCTCGGTTACGCCTTGAAGAATTGGAAGCTCTTGATGAAAAGAGGCTAGAAGCTCAACAAATCCTTGAATGTTATCAAGCTCGCCTGTCTCGATCTTTTAACGAAAGGGTACGCCTTAGATCTTTCCAAGTGGGTGACCAAGTTCTTGTGGTCAAAAGACCTATTATTACCTCTCGTCGATCTGGGGGCAAATTCTTTGCTAAGTGGGATGGACCATATATCGTACAAGAGGTATACTCAAGTGGCGCTTATAAGATAATTAACTCGGAAGGTTTGCGAATTGGCTCCATCAACGGGAAATTCATGAAGAGATACTATACTTGAAGAAAACAAATATTCTCCTTGACGCACGAGCATAAACTGCATGTTACTCCTGGCCTGCAAGAGTATAAAATGTGCACGGCCCAAAAAAAAAAGAAAGTCTGCTAGGTTGAAAACCTTGAAAGAGACGGCTTAGGCAAAAGTTAGGACATCAAAAAAAAAAAAGTCCGCTAGGTTGAAAAACTAGTAAGAGGCGGCCTAGGCAAAAGTTAGGATGAAAAAAGACTCACCCATTTCGAACTACAGAATGACTTGATCCTCTTCATCGAGGTACGTAGGCAGCTTAGAGTTTCATTCTAAGTTCAGTCATATGAGTTCAAAAATACATATTACCCAAGGCATTATTCAAATGGGGTATGATGGAATATATTCACTTGATTGACACTTGAAAATTAGGTGTACATGTATTCTTTCGTTGAACTCTCTATCTTATCTTGATGGCTCAATGGGGGCAGGTCCTCCAAATCAAACTGAGGTCTTTGATGGAATAATTGTAGTTTCTTTAATAAGAGGCTAAATATCAAGTTGGAGGCCCCAATTATAAGTCAATTTGATTTTGTCAAGTCTATTACATCATCAATTTGAAGTATTCAAGTCTGCTAGGTCTTAAAGTTGAAGTCTTCAAGTCCACCAACTCTTCCGAATTTTTTTTGAATCTGCTAAGTGATGATGAGACCTTTGAATTACCAAATCTTCAATTTTGGAAAGTCTTCAAATTGAATCATCAAATTAAAGTCTTCAAATTCACTAAGTCAAGTTAAGGCCTTCAAACGCCAGAAGTTGAAGTTCCCAATTCTGCAAAATTTTCAAGTTGAATCATCAAGTTAATATCTTCAAATCCACTAAATCTTCAAGAGAAGTCTTCAAATCTGTCAGGTCCTCAAGTGTAAGCCTACAAGTCTGCCATGTCTTCAAGTTGAAATATAAAAAAAAAGGATTCTTCGATTGTGAGGTTATCTTTACTAAAGTGGTATCTGGAATTGATTTATTCTTCTACCTGAAAAAAAGAAAAGAAAAGGAGAAACATATCTATATAAAGGAGATCGTAAAATTACCTGTGAAGATTGAAGTTGAAGAGATATTCTTGATGGTCAGCTTTTTGAAAAAAATAAATCATGCTTCATACAATCTTTGATTCATGTATCTTGAAATGAGGATGAGTTTTCATTCATTTGCGCCAAAAGGTCAAATCTTTTGATGGTGAAGTAAAATCTTCAAGTTAGACTATATAATAGACTTTGCTGGTCTTCATCTTGGGTAAAATATAGTCTTCAGCTTAGACGGTATAATGGTATTATCCTCGGACAAAGTAAAGTCTTCAGCCTAGAGGGTTGTCTTTGCCTTAGATAAAGTATAGTCTTCAGCTTAGACGGTGTAATGGTCCTAGCCTCGGACAAAGTAAAGTCTTCAGCTTGGATGGTTGTCTTCGCCTTTGCAAAATAAATATTTGGCTCAGACAGTGTAATGGTCTTTGCCATAGATAAAGAAAGCCAAATTTTCAAACAAAATGAAGTCTTTGGCTTAGACGGTGTAATGGTCTATACCTCAGATAAAATGAAGTTAAATCTTCAAATGAGATGAAGTCATTAGCTTAGACGGTGTAATGATCTTCACTTCAGACAAATTAAATCTTTGGCCTAGATGGTGTAATGGTCTATGCCTCAGATAAAATGAAGTTAAATCTTCAAACAAGATGAAGTCATTAGCTTAGACGGTGTAATGGTCTTCGCTTCAGACAAAATAAATCTTTGGCCTAGATAGTGTAAAAGTCTATGCCTTAGATAAAATGAAGTTAAATCTTCAAACAAGATGAAGTCATTAGCTTAGATGGTATAATGGTCTTCGCTTCAAACAAAATAAATCTTTGGCCCAGACGGTGTAATGGTCTATGCCTCAGATAAAATGAAGTTAAATATTCAAACAAGATGAAGTAATTAGCTTAGACGGTGTAATGGTCTTCGCTTCAGACAAAATAAATCTTTGGCCTAGACGGTGTAATGGTCTATGCCTCAGATAAAATGAAGTTAAATCTTCAAACAAGATGAAGTCATTAGCTTAGACGGTGTAATGGTCTTCGCTTCAGACAAAATAAATCTTTGACCAGACAGTGTAATGGCCTATGCCTCAGATAAAATGAAGTTAAATATTCAAACAAGATGAAGTCATTAGCTTAGATGGTGTAATGGTCTTCGCTTCAGACAAAATAAATATTTTGGCCCAGATGGTGTAATTGTCTATGCCTCAGATAAAATGAAGTTAAATCTTCAAACAAGATGAAGTCATTAGCTTATTGGTGTAATGGTCTTTGCTTCAGACAAAATTAAAGTCTTTGGCTCAGACGATGTAATGATCTTCGCCTCGGACAAATTAAAGCCAAATTTTTAAATAAAGTAAATCTTTGGCTCAGACGGTGCAATGATCTTCGCTTCAGACAAAGTAAAGTCTTTGGTTCAGACGGTGTAATGGTTTTTGCTTTAGGTAAAATAAAACCTTTGACTCAGACGGTGTAAGCAAAGTAAATTTTTTTGGCTTAGATGGCGTAATGGTCTTTAAAAAAAAAGAAGCATTTGAGTGAAATATGAGTACGACTTGCGAGAATCAGTATGAGAATACATGAAAATGACTTATGTAAGCTAAGCCTATTTGAAATTCAAGAGCAACTGGTTAAGTTAGTGGGAAAAGCTATTACATGGATCAAAGATGGAATTATAGCAAAAGTATTTTATCTAATGACAATCAAGTCATTTCTATTAAAGACTTCAGGAGAATTATGTAAAGTCAAGTAATTTACTAGTCTTATAATATTGATGGTCTTATAATACTTCTGCTATTTTGGGTTACTGCGAGTAGCACATGAGTGAAAAGAAGAGCACATTAAATTAAAGAAAGGTTGCAGTGAATTTTACAATTCGTTAGTCATTGGCAGTGAGATTTTTTGAAAATATGCATGGATAAATTCATAAATGGCCCAAGCAAGCAATCCGTGCATGGATTAAGGAGAAAAAAATATAGAAGTTTGCAATTGATAAAGCTATGCGATGCAAAATATGCAATAGAAAGAGAGAGGGATTAGTACGAGAGCAAAAGAAGCGAGATCGTACTTCTCCTTACTTGAAAAAAAGAATATATCGTACTTATTTTCTGGGCAAATAGCACAAGAAATATTCAAGTTCTTTCATAGCTATGAAGAATATAAAAGGAGATGACTACCTTCTGGAAAAAAAAATATGCAGAGAACTCCTTACTCTTCCTCAGTTTGCAAAAAATATCGGTATTGTGAATTTTGATGCCAATGTCTCTTGTTTATATATAGCCAATACGTGGGTAGTAGCAGTATCCCAAATAGAGTAGGTCAGCCTAAGATAAATATCTTTTTCTGATAAGCATGTGATAATCCTATTCCTATCCAATCTCTAAGGATAAGTGTCCTACTTATTTGGTTATTACTGTAGTTTATCAAAATTTGATCAAGTGTGGCAATCCATGAGATTTTTTTTTTGAAATAAGCATCAAATGTGGAGGCTCAACTTATTGATCGAATGTAAACCATCCACAGCAAAGCCACTAAGCCCGTTGGAAATAAATTCTACAAAAGAAGCCTTCAAGCTGGTAAATTATCCAAAGTCATGTTCCCATATAATTGGATAAAGGCATACCTAAAAAAAATGATGTCTCCAATTATACTTTAAGCCCAGTTTTTGAAGATTAATATTCGACAAGTCTTGAAGTAGGGGGCATTTGTAAGCATTTAAATTTTATTGGATTTAAATCCATAAAATAATTTGGACCATATTAAATTCAAGATGTTAGCCCAAACAAATATTGTGGCTAGTAAATTGGGCTAGTTATTAAAAGCCAATATATGTGTTGGGCTAGTCCATTTAATTGGACTATAAATTAAATAATAAGCCCACTCCATTAGCCCAAGGTCCAAATGGCTATTAGCCCATCTTAAAGCCCAGGCTCATGCCACATGTCAAGTGACATGGCAATCCAAGACGAATAAATGAGCCAATAAAATTATGTCATGTGTCAAGTGATGTGGCAATCCAAGATGAATAAATGTGCCAATGAAATCATGTCATGTGTCAAGTGGCAATCTAAGGCTAATAAATGAGCCAATGAAATCATGTCATGTGTCAAGTAATGTGGCAATCCAAGCCAAATAAATGAGCCAATTAAATCATGCCAAGTGTCTGGATGGTATTGGTCAGTTCAAATGGACCAATCAAATCGCAGAGCCACATCACTCCCTACAACTATAAATAGAGGCCTTCATAAAGCTAGAAAGCACCAGAAGTGATAACAAGAAGCAAGCAGAGAGCTCGTGGATCAAACATCGAAGATTTTTCTACAAGCTACAAGTTCAAGCACTCAAGCTACAAGTTCAAGTTCAAGATCAAGAACAAAATCAAATCAAATACCAAGGTGTTCAAGATCAAATTACTTGTTCGTGATCAAGAACAAATTCAAGTTCAAGGAGGAGATTCAAGATCAAGCTTTATAGGCCCTTGAATCAAATCAAAATCAAGTTCATCAAGATACTTTGCCTTCTTGAAGAATCACAGGAATACCATAGAAATTGTAACACTTTTATTTATTGAAATCAAATACTACATTTGTCACGCAATTTTCTAGTCTTGATTATTTATTTTCTCGACGCAAAAATTTGTTGTTACAGTAACAACCAAAACAAACATCGTATTTAAAGTAACAATACGATACAATACAATAGGTACAACCATCCAAACAAGCTGTTAAGAAACGAGAAGTTAAATAATCAGTAACGTATACGCTCTACATACATCCCCATCAAAATATTACTAACTGGACAACTATTAATATAATTAATTAGTCTCTTCATTTTTTCCTCACGTAATCAGATTGAGATTATATAACTAAATTGTTAAATATATTTTGGTGCATATATCTACAAACTAAAGAGGTTTAAAAAATAAATAATGATAGCTAAAGAGAAAATTTTAAGGTAAAAGATTATTTGGTCAACTAAATTTTGAAGGATATTTTGGTAAGATGACTTCACCTAAAGTCTTCATACTTATAATATAGCATGATATAATTACTGATGCCTCCGGAAGATCTACTCCCAGAAACAGGATTTCAATTGTCTTATCTTGATTTCAAGTAGAGGTCATCGGGCTGTTTCCGGATCGGCCCAGATCGGTTGAAATCGGAATCGGCCCGGACCGATAAAAGGGGGCCGGGTGGTGTCACGATCCACTTCCACAATAGGTCATGAGGGCGCCTGACACCCTTGTCAGGCAATCCATAGCGAAAATATTACTACAATTCTTATGTTGCTTCTAATTAGAAAAAAGTGGAATAAACACTTAACTTGGAATTTAAACCAGAAGAGCGAAATACTGTAAGTAATATAATTACACAACCCCAAAATAATCGTCTACTAAAGTATGTGCCAGAACCTGGTGTCATAAGCTACGGGCAACTAGTAGAATATACATCCAAAAGAACATCATACTACCCTACTGTCTGAGTCTAAATAGACAAGAAATAGAAAATACAAAAGAAAGACTTCTTCGGCTGCGGGTCGACATGGAGGAAAAGCAGCTCACCGTAGAAGTCCCAAGTCCGCTCACGGATATGCACCGGTATGATAACTAGATCCACCTGCGTCAGATCCTGTACATTTAAGTACAGAAGCATAGTATGAGTACATAAACAATATGTACCCAGTGAGTATCCCGTCTAATCTCGAAGAAGTAGAGACGAGATGTCGAATTGATACTCACTAGGGTCAAATAATATATTGGGGTGATTATACAAACCATGAGGAAACACTAATAAGCAACAGTTTATAACAAGACATAAAAGTTCTACACTTCACTATACCTCCAACTAGGGATGTACAAACCGAACCGAAAAACCGCACTAAACCGAAAAGTTAAACCAAACCAATTAAAAAACCCGACTACGTTTGGTTTGATTTGGTTTGGTATTGAGTAAAAAAATCCGAACCAAACCGACATATAAATATAAAATTTTTATATATACTTTTAAGACTTTATATAGAGTTTTCTTTACAAAAATTCTAGAAATATTTGGGATTCTCTTTTGAAATGTAATATTTAATAGAATATGAAGTACTCCATTTTTACAAACCTTAAATAATGGATTATATGATCACTTTCTTATCAAGTGTTACTGAAATGCATCAATTTCTTTGTTCTTCCTTGTTCATATATCAAGATTTATTAAATTCTTATATCTTTTTCAAATTTGAAGTGGTATTTTGATAATCTAAAATTAAATAGAACTTGTCATTAATTAGGTATCATGTTTATTTTTATGTTTAATTATTAAATTCATTTAACCTTATAAGTATATATCAATGAAAAATTACTGTCAGATGACTAAAAAAATAACTATCATGTGTTATTAAAAAAATATTACCATAAAAATATTTAAATAGATCATATGTTTGTCAAGTTATTTAATTTTTATTACATATATTTACTTATAAAAATTTTAACAAAATAAGATTGAAATAATATTCACATAACAAAAAAACCCGAAAAGCCAACAAAACCGAACCAATCCAACCCGATATAGTTGGTTTGGTTTGGTTTTAATAAAAACCAAACCAACTCGGTCCATGTACACCCCTTCCTCCAACTAACCATTTAATTTTTGTTATATTTGTCAATTTATGTCGGGCCATGAAAGGCGATATCAATATAAAAAGAAACTCTCAGGCAAGCAACATTAGCATGCGCAAATATGCCGAGGCGATGGCTCGATCCAACAGAAAATAAACTGTGCACTTTCCAAGGGTCAACGACGTGCCTATAGATGCATCTATTCATACCGAGGTGATCGACCCGATCCAGAAATAATAAGAAATATCAAGTATACACACAAAGCACATCAACATTCATAAATGCCAAGCAAGATTTCAACAATTATACAAGTACGTTCTTATTCCCTTTTTAAATCTTTAGCATATCCTAGGTGCTCGTAGTAACAAGATAATATAGAGATTCATATAAAATAAGCATGATGTGGGTCCTAAACTACCCGGAAAATTAACATAGTAGTAGCTACGCACGAACTCTCGTGACCTAGCGCGTGCGTAGCCCCCGCATTTAGCAACAATTACTCAATTATTAATCCTATGGGGATATTTTCCTCTTACAAGGTTAGACAGGAGACTCACCTCGCTCCAAGGCGCACTTCCAATGTCAAAAACAAGTCCAAGCCCTCAAGTCAGAACCAAACGATCACAAACTAGTTAAAGGAAGTAAGAACTAGTCAATACAAGTTTACAAGATCGAATTTTAGCTATTTAAGCCATTTTCCAACCCTTTTCACAAGTTCCCAAAATTTCGACCCCGGGCCCACGTGACCGGATTCCGATATTTTTCGAAGGAAATTGTTCTCTACAACCTAAGGATCAATAATATGTGATTTTTAGTTCATTTCATAGCGAATTTCATGGTTAAATCTTAGTTTTTATTAAAACCCTAGGTCTAGCTCTAACCCCTTTGATTTTCGTAATATTTTGGTGTTTAATCTACCTAATATACATGTATCTAAACTAATGATGAATGAAAATAACTTACCTCACAATGTTATGTTGAAATCCCTCTTTAGAAGCTCTCAAATCGCCCAAGTGTAGTGTAGAAATGAAATAAATGCTCTTAAGTCTCGTTTTTAAAAACCCTTCCCAGCTCTCTGATGTCGCAATTGCGAAACAGGGCTCGCAATTGCGACATTTCAATCGCAAATGCGAACAACCCCTCCCCCTGCCTCGATCGCAAAAGCGAAGGGAAGTTCGCAAATGTGAACCCCCCTGGTTTCGAAAATGCGAAGTATGAGGTCGTAATTGCGACCTCTGCCCACCCAACCCAGCTTCGCAAATACGATGACCCACTCGCAATTGCGAACAATGTCTCGCAATTACGAGACTTGCAGCAGGGATAAAAAAATACCAGAAAACTGGTATGTTTTCTCAACTCCAACTATGCCCGAATCTCCCCCGAGCCCTCGACGCTCCACTCCGAACACTTATACAGTCCTACAACCATGTGCAAACTTGCTCAAGCAATAAAATCGAATAATTAAAACCTAAAACCATGGATTTACACCAAAAATGCATGAAATCCTCATGAACACCTAAATTCCTAACTTTTTACCCAAACATCTGAATCGTGTCAAATCAATCTCGTTTCTCACCAAATTTCTCAGACAAGACTAAAATATTATATCGAACCCGTACCGGGCTCCGAAACCAACATACGGGTCCGATATCAATGTGATCAGGCATTTTTCCTTTTTATTGAACTCTTAGGATTTCAGTTTAACAATTTTCAATAAAAATTCATTACTCGGGTTAGCGACCTCGGAATTCGATTTCGGACATACACCCAGGTCCCATATTTTTCCACGGACCCTCCGGGACCGTTAAATTATGAATCTGGGTCCGTTTCCCAAGAAAGTTGACCAATGTCAAACCTGACCTTTTAAGAAAATCTTAAAGAAGCAAATGGACATATTTCTTTTTACTCAAAAATCTTCCAAATACCGAACCAATCGCCCCCGCAAGTCGTAAATTAGCTAAAGCAAGTACGAGAGGCTTTATTTAGGGGAAAGGGTTCTAGAACGCAAAACGACCAGTCGGGTCATTACATTCTCCACCTCTTAAACAAACGTTCGCCTTCGAACGGATATAGAAAAGTACCTGGACTACCGAATAAGTGGGGATATCTTCTCCGCATGTCCTCCTCGGAGTCCTAGGTCACCTACTCGACTGGTTGGCCCCTCCACTGAACTCTTACCGCAGAAATCCTCTTAGACCTCAACTGGAGATCCTGCATATCAATAATAGCAACTGGCTCCTCCTCATAGCCCAAACTCTCATCTAACTGGATAGTACTGAAGTCCAACACATGTGATAGGTCGGCATGGTACTTCCGAAGCATTGAAACATGGAAAACCAGATGAATTCCCGATAGTCTGGGGGGTAAAGCAAGCTCATAAGCAACCTCCCCAACCCGTCTCAACACTTCAAAGGGGACAATAAACCTTGGGCTCAACTTGCCCTTGTTCCCGAACCTCATAATACCCTTCATGGGCGATACTTTCAAGAGAACCTTCTCGCCAATCATGAATGATAAATCAGGCGCCTTCTGATCCGCCTAACTCTTCTGTCTGGACTGAGCTGTAAGGAGCCTCTCTTGAATCAACTTTACCTTATCCAAGGCATCCCGTACCAAATGTGTACCAAGTAATTTAGCCTCGCCAGGCTCAAACGACCCGATAGGAGAACGACAACGTCGACCATATAAATCCTCATACGGGGCCATCTCTATGCTGGACTAATAGCTGTTGTTGTATGCAAACTCCGCTAGAGGCAAGTGCTGATCCTACTGCCTCCAAAATCAATCGCACATGCTCTAAGCATATCCTCCAAGATATGCATTGTCCGTCGGTCTGAGGATGGAATGCTGTGCTAAGATCTACTCGAGTCCTCAACTCACTCTGCACGGCTATCCAGAAATAGGAAGTGAGTTGAGGGCCTCGGTCTGATATGATGGAAACTGACACACCATGCAATCGGACTATTTCCCGAATATAAATCTGAGCATACCTCTCTGCTATATAAGTAGTCGCCACTGGAATGAAATGGGCTGACTTGGTCAATATATCCACAATGACCCACACTGAATCAACTTTCCGCAAAGTCCACGGTAACCCTACTACGAAGTCCATGGTGATGCGTTCCCACTTCCACTATGGTATGGGCATCTGCTGAAGTAGCCCACCTGGCCTTTGATGTTCATACTTGACCTGCTAGCAATTCAAATACTTTGTCACATACTTCATGATGTCCTTCTTCATCCCCCGCCACTAGTAATGCTGCCTCAAATCACGATACATCTTCGTAACCCCCGGGTGGATAGAATATCGCAAACTGTGTGCCTCCTCTAGGATCCTCTCACTTAGACCATAAACATTAGGAACACATAGACGAACCTGGAGTCGCAGAACGCCATCCTTGCCAATAGAAACCTCCCTGAAATACTGTCTCTCTGAGAACCGCCAAATGTAGATCACCAAACTGTCGGGCCTTAATTTGCCCCAATAACGAGGACTGAGCAACCACACATGCTAGAACTCGGTTGGACTCTGAAATGTCCAACCTCACAAGTCTGTTAGCCAAGGACTGAATGTCCAAGGCTAGGGGCCTCTCCTCTACTGAAATGAATGCTAGGCTACCCATACTTTTCGCCATTCTGCTCAAGGCATCCGTGACCACATTCGCCTTGCCTGGATGATAAAGAATGGTAATGTCATAATCCTTTAGTAACTTAAGCCACCTTCACTGCCTCAAGTTAAGGTCCCTCTGCTTGATGCAAGCTACCATGATCGGTGTAAACCTCACATGACACCCCATACAAATAATGCCTCCATATCTTAAGAGCATGGATAATCGCTACCAACTCTAGGTCGTACACGAGGTAATTCTTCTCATGAACCTTTAGCTGACGCGAAGCATATGCAATAACTCGCCCCTCCTGCATCAATATGCATCCCAAGCCAACGCGTGAAGCGTCGCAGTATACTATATACTTCCTTGATCTGGATGGCAATACAAGAACCGGTGCTGTAGTCAAAGCCGCCTTGAGCTTATGAAAGCTCTCCTCGCAATCATTAGACCAAATGAATGGGGTACCCTTCTGGGTTAGTCTGGTCAAAGGTGATGCAATGGATGAAAATCCCTACACAAATTGCCAATAATAACCTGCTAATCCCAGGAAACTCCTGATCTCGGTCACTGAAGTAGAACGTGGCCAACTCTGAACTACCTCAATCTTCTTGAGATCCACCTTAATACCCTCTCCTGACACAACATGCCCCAAGAATGCCACTGACTCAAGCCAAAACTCGCACTTGGAGAACTTAGCATACAATTTTTGTTCATGCAAGGTCTGGAGCACTAATCTCAAATGCTGCTCGTGCTCCCCCAGGCTGTGGAAGTATATCAAGATGGCGTCAATGAATACGATAAAAAAGGAATCAATATAAGGCCTGAATACCCATTTCATCAGATCCATAAATACTGCTAGGGCATTAGTCAAACCGAAGGACATCACCAAAAACTCATAGTGGACATATCTGGTCCTGAACGCCGTCTTTGGAACATCCGAGTCCCGAATCTTCAGCTGATGATACCCTGACCTCAGGTCAATCTTAGAGAACACTCTAGCTCCCTGCAACTAGTCGAAAAAATCATCAATATGAGGCAACGTGTACTTGTTCTTGATGGTGACCTTGTTCAACTGGCGGTAATGAATGCACATCTGCATGGTCCCATCCTTCTTCTTCACAAATAACACTGGTGCGCCCCAAGGTGATACACTGGGCCTGACAAACCCCTTTGCTAACAACTCCTCCAGCTGCTCCTTCAACTCTTTCAACTCATTAGGAGCCATACAGTATGGTGGAATAGATACAGGCTGAGTGCCTGGAGCCAAGTTAATACAAAAATCAATATAACAATCCGGAGGCATGCCTGGAAGATAAGAAGGAAAAACATCAGCGAACTCTGGACTACTGGCACTGAATCAATCATCGAAGACTCTGCGGTGACGTCTCGAACATAAGCTAGATAGGACAAACACCCCTTCTTGACCATGTGTCGAGCCTTCAGGAAAGAAATAACCCTGCTAGGCATATCAAATGTGGAACCCTTCCACTCCAATCTCGGCGATCCTGGTACCGCTAATGAAACAGTCTTGGCATGGCAATCAAGGACGACGTGATATGGAGATAACCAATCTATGACCAGGATGACCTCAAAATCAATCATATCAAGCAATATGAGATTTTCTCTAGTCTTGAAACCACATAAAGTGACCATACAGGACCGGTAGATCCGATGCATAACTACAGAATCACCCACAGGAGTAGACACATGAACAAAAGTGCCCAAAGGCTCAGGAGAAATAACCAGGAAACGAGCAAACAGAGATGATACATATGAGTAGGTAGACCCTGGATCAAATAATACCAAAGCATCTCTACCACTGACGGAAATAATATTTGTGATGACGGCATCTGAGGCCAATGCATCTGGCCTGGCCAGAAGAGCATAGAATCTAGATGAGGAGCCGGTTGTCTGGCCTCCACCTGACTGGGGAGTAGCTGGCTGACCTCTCCTTGTCAGGACTCTACCTCTAGGACGAACTCTACCTGTCTGCCCTCTACCTCTAGGTGGCTGGGCAGCTAGTGCTGAAATTGTGGGCTGCTGACCCTGCTAAACTGCCTTGCCCCGAAGTCTGGGGCAGTATCTCCTCATGTGACCGGGATCTCCGCACTCAAAACAACAGCGCGAGGCGACAACCTGCTGCCCTAATGGCTGACCCTGATAACCTGTAGACCCACTGGAAGAAGCCTGGATAGCCGGTGGATGACATGGAACTCTCCGGCATGGCATTGAGATAAGAATCAGAAGGACCCTGGAGACCTGAATGCTCACTAGAGGAACCCTGAATAGCTGGCGGGCAGTAGGAAGTCTCTGGCATAGCACTGAGATAGAGGCGTGCTGGAGCCCCCTGGGTAAGAGGTGGCACTGAAACTGGTGGCCTACTAGGCTGGCCCCTCCCATACTAACCTCTGCCCCTAGCTGGGGCACCTCTGAATCCACCAGAGAACCTAGATCTCTTATCCTGTTGTATTTTCTCTCTACCCCTCTGGCAATATCCCTCAATCCGACGAGCAATCTCAACCACTAGCTGATACTCTGTGCCCATCTCCACCTCTCGAGCCATACTAAATCGAATCTCAGTGTTAATCCAGTGACAAATCTCCGCACCCTCTCCGCATATGTAGGAAGTATCATGAGTGCATGCCAGGACAACTCAAAAAATCTTGCCTCATAGTCAGTCACAGACATCTAATCCTGCTCGAGCTGCTCAAACTGGTACCGCAGCTCCTCCCTCTCAGAGGGCGGGATATACCTATCCAAGAAAAATTGTACAAACTGATCCCAAGTGATGGGAGGAAAACCCGCTAGCTTGCCAAGAACGTAGGACTGCCACTATCTACGGGCCCTACCCTCGAGCTGAAAAGTAGTGAAGTCAACTCCATGCGACTCCAATATCCTCATGTTATGCAGTCTGTCCCTACACCTGTCTATGAAGTCCTGAGCATCCTCATGACGCTCGGCCCCGAATACCGAAGGATGAAGCCCGGTCCATCTGTCCAATAACTTCTGTTGATCGCCATCCACAGCTGACCTGGGCTGGGGTGCCACTGCAGTAACTGGCTGAGCCCCACCTGCGGGTAGTGCACCTAGAGTCTGATATACTGCAGCTGCGTGACCCGGGGCCTGAGCAGTAGGGGTCTGGGCTCCCCCTCCTGCCTGTGAAGTAGTTGGGTTTGCTGGAAATAAACCAACCTGAGTTATAGTGACCATGAACCGTAGCATGCGCTCCATGACCTTGTGAAATCCCGATGCAGTCATGAAATTTATCGGGGTAGGCTTAACTGCGGGCACCTCGCCCTGCTCCTCAATAATAAGGTCCTACACAGGATCTGCTGGTGGTGCAACTGGAACGACTCTAGGTCGCCCTCGTCCCCTACCACGGGCAGGTGCCCTCCCCCGGCCTCTACCTCAGCCTCTAGCAATAGGGGGGAGGGGGGACAGCTCCTCCCGAGTCCGGAACATCAGCGGTACGAGTCCTCACCATCTGTGAGAGAATAGAAGAGGGAAATTTAGTACACTGAGCACTGCACGACAGGAAATGAATAAAGAGTAGTTTTTCCTAATACCCTATAGCCTCCCGAAGATAAATACAGACGTCTTCGTACCTATCAACAAAAATCTATCAGGTTTGCCCATAACTCGTGAGACCTACGTGAACCTAGTGCTCTAATACCATGTTGTCATGACCCAGTTCCACAATAGGTCATGATGGCGCCTGACACCTTTGTCCGGCAAGCCATAATGGAAACATTACTAAAATTCTTATGTTGCTTCTAATTAGAAAGAAGTGGAATAAACACTTAACTTGGAATTTAAACCAGAAGAGAGAAATACGGTAAGTAATATAATTACACAACCCCAAAATAATCGTCTACTAAAGTGTGTGCCAGAACCTGGTGTCACAAGCTACGGGAAACTAGTAGAATATACATCCAAAAAAATATCATACTACCCTACTGACTGAGTCTAAATAGACAGGAAATAGAAATACAAAAGAAAGACTTCTTCGGCTGCGGGTTGACATGGAGGGAAAGCAGCTCACCGTAGAAGTACCAAGACCGCTCATGGATACACACTAGTATGACAACCAGATCCACCCGCCTCAGATCTTGTACATTTAAGTACAGAAGCGTAGTATGAGTACATAAACAATATGTACCCAGTGAGTATCCCGTCTAATCTCGAAGAAGTATAGACGAGAGGTCGACTTGATACTCACTAGGGTCAAATAGTATATTGGGGTCATTATACAAACCATGAGGAAATACTAATAAGCAGCAGTTTATAACAAGACATAAAATTTCTACTCTTCACTATGCCTCCAACTAACCATTTAATTTTTGTTATATTTGTCAATTTACGTCGGGCCATGAAAGGCGATATCAATATAAAAAGAAACTCTCAGGCAAGCAACATTAGCATGCGCAAATATTCCGAGGCGACGGCCCGATCCAGCAGAAAATAAACTGTGCACTTCCCGAGGGTCGACGACGTGCCTATAGATGCATCTATTCATACTGAGGCAATCGGCCCGATCCACAAATTATAAGAAAAGTATACACATAAGGTACATCAACGGTCATTAATGCCAAGCAAGACTTCAACAATTATACAAGTACGTTCTTATTCCCTTTTCAAATCTCTAGCATATCCTAGGTGCTCGTAGTAACAAGATAATATAGAGAGCCATATAAAATAAGCATGATATGGGCCCTAAACTACCCGGACAATTAACATAGTAGTAGCTACGCACGGACTCTCGTGACCTAGCGCGTGCGCAGTCCCCGCATTTAGCAGCAATTGCTCAATTATTAATCCTATAGGGATATTTTCCTCTTACAAGGTTAGAAAGGAGACTCACCTCGCTCTAAGGCGCACTTCCAATGTCAAAAACAAGTCCAAGCCCTCAAGTCGGAGCCAAACGATCATAAACTAGTTAAAGGAAGTAAGAACTAGTCAGTACAAGTTTACAAGATCGAATTCTAGCTATTTAAGCCATTTCCCAACCCTTTTCACAAGTTCCCTATATTCCGACCCGGGCCCACGTGACCGGATTCCGATATTTTTGAAGGAAATTATTCTCTACAACCTAAGGTTCAATAATATGTGATTTTTAGTTCATTTCATAGCAAATTTCGTGGTAAAATCTTAGTTTTTATTAAAACCCTAGGTCTAGCTCTAACCCCTTTGATTTTCCTAATTTTTTGGTGTTTAATCTACCTAATATACATGTATCTAAACTAAGGATGAATGAAAATAACTTATCTCACAATTTTATGTTGAAATCCCTCTTTGAAAGCTCTCAAATCGCCCAAGTGTAGTGTAGAAATGAAATAAATGCTCTTAAGTACCGTTTTTAAAAACCGTTCCCAACCCTCTGATGTCGCAATTGCGACACAGGGCTCGCAATTGAGATATCACAATTGCGACATTTCAATCGCAAATGCGAACAACCCCCCTGCCTCGATCGCAAAAGCGAAGGGAAGTCCGCAAATGCATACCCCTTGGTTTCGAAAATGCGAAGTATGAGGTCGCGATTGCGACCCCTGCCCAGCCAACCCAGCTTCGCAAATGCAATGACCCACTCGCAATTGCGAACAATGTCTCGCAATTGCGAGACCTGCCGCAGGGATAAAAAAATACCAGAAAACTGGTATATTTTCTCAACTCCAACTATGCCCGAATCTCCCCCGAGCCCTCGGGGCTCCACTTCGAACAATCATACCAGTCCTACAACCATGTGCAAACTTGCTCAAGCAATCAAATCGCATAATTAACACCTAAAACAATGGATTTACACAAAAAGTGCATGAAATCCTCAAGAACACTTAAATTCCTAATTTTTCACCTGAACATCCGAATCGCATCAAATCAATCCCGTTTCTCACCAAATTTTACAGACAAGACAAAAATATTATATCGAACTTGTACCGGGCTCCGGAACCAACATACGAGCCCGATATCAATGTGATCAAGCATTTTTCCTTTTTATTAAACTCTAAGGATTTTAGTTTAACAATTTTTAATAAAAAATTATTACATGGGCTAGGGACCTCGGAATTCAGTTCCGAACATACGCCAGGCCCCATATTTTTTCACGGACCCTTCGGGACCGTCTAATCATGAATCCGGGTCCGTTTTCCAAGAAAGTTGACCGAAGTCAAACCTGGCCTTTTAAGAAAATCTTAAAGAACCAAATGGACATATTTTTTTTTTTACTCAAAACTCTTCCAATTCCCGAACCAATCGCCCCCTCAAGTTGTAAATTAGCTAAAGCAAGTACGAGAGGCTTTATTTAAGGGAAAGGGGTTCTAGAACGCAAAGCGACCAGTCTGGTCGTTACAGGTGGGGCTGGGTTAAAGGGGTAGGGGGTTTGGTTCGTTCATTTATTTTCAACCGGTTAACCGGACCGGTCAAATAACCCTGTCAACAGAAATACTATAGAACCGGTTAAACCAGCTCGGCCCAGATCGGACCGGTTAACGGATAGTTTTTTTTTTAAATTGTTGATTGTGCAGCCCATGTTAACAGTTGGCAACAGTCACCTGCCTAGGAGCCGTTGCCCAACGGCTGATTTGCATACAATTAGCCCTTTTTAAAAAAAAATTAACACTTTTGTAATTACAAATTTAACCCTTCGAAAAACTATAAATGCACCCCCCTCTTCTTCATTTCTTTACTCATCTCTCATTTCTCAAACTCAAATTCTCAATTCAAGTTAAATCATGCCTCGTACTTCTAGTGTGCGCTCATATGTTTGGGAACACTTTGAGATGGTAGAAGAAAATGAAGAAGTTCAGAAAGTGAAGTGCAAGAACTGGGGTCGAGTCTTAAATCTTCGTCCAAACTCCACAGTGTGGCACAGGCAGTTTAAGGAGGCATGTAAAGAGTTGTCTTGAGCGTCCTCCGAAAATTCGTATTTAAGTTGATTTGAGACAATTTGTGTTATTTCAAAATTATTAGACGTATTTATGCTTAATGTTTTAGTTTGTTAGATTAATTTGAAGTATTATTATGTATGAAAATTTAGTTTTACTCTTTTTTCGTTAATATACTTGTGAAATGCAAACTTCAATTTTGTAATTTTGAAATAATTGTACTTACAATTTATAAGTGCAATTTTTTCCCATCTTCATTGTATTCTTTATATTTTTACTTTATATTAATATAACTTATAATTGTTGTACAAAATACCAAAAAAATTAAAAATTACACTAACTCGGCCCCTTGTACCCGTAACCCTTACGGTTCCTAAATTTTCCTACCCAGCCCGGCCCGAACCACCTATTAGACACCACTAATTTCAACGCCACGTCTTAACTTATCTATTATTTTTGGAATTAAATCAATTCACTTATCTATAAACTACGTATAAATTCGATTGTACCATTTTACGGGTAAATACACGTTGATGCCAAAAAATTATTTACACGATCAACCTTTTAAAATATAATTATAGGTAACTCTGCTAAAGTAAACGAACTTTACATAAAATAATTAAAAAAATATTTTTCATAACGTAAATACTTCTAATCAGTAGTCACACACACTTACAGACTTGAGATACTTCTTGACTCCAACGTCCGACAATCTCATATTAATTACCCTTTCATATTAATTAGCCATTGTTTATTTACTCCATGCGGTTCACAATAAGTGATCAATTTATTCTTTTATTTTGGTTCAAAATAAGTGTTCAGTTATGTAATGAAGAACGAATTCAATTTGTTTTTACAAAATAATCCCTATGTACATATCTATAAAAAGTTTCTTACTCCTCGCATTAAATGTTTAATTAGGGATAGTTTAGTCATAGTAGATATTTTTGTATAGAATTTAGTATTTTTTTAATGGGCGTGCTAAAATCAAATTGGTCACGTATTGTGAATCGGAGTGTGTATTGTTTACCTACGTTTTGTGTGTTTTTTATTACACCCATTTATGATGGAAGATGTTGGGAAATCATACTCCCTCCGGTTTAAAATAAATATTTTTTGGCCTTTTTTTGTGGTTCAAAATAAGTAATTTTTCCATATTTTAAGAATGAATTAATTATTTTTTTCTTACATTGCCCTTGGAGTAAATAATGTTGGAGTATGTGTTAGGAGTATTTATGTAAGGAGATAGTAATGGTTAATATGGTATCAAGGCCGGTTGAAGGGTAAGGCAGCACAAACAGTGGCTTTAGGCCCCCAAATTTTGGGGGCCCCATTTTTCATTGGTTGTAATTTTATGAATTAATCTTTTATATAAAAAATTATTTATTTTAAGGTTACAAACTATAATTTTTTAATACAAAAAATGAGAAAATTCTAGTTTATTTCTGATGTTGATTGTTAATATTTGAATAACCCGAAGCATATGAAAAATATCTTTATTTATTTATTTAGTAGATAAAAATTGAGATTACTAGATAATAAAAATCTAAAAAATATTGACTTAGTCTCAAATAAAACATACGAGTCACTCTGACATGATAACTTAGACTTATTTTTCAAATTATATAGTGTTAAAGTAAGTATTACAAATAGAAGATAAGACTCTAATCGATATACTTAATAAGAAAACAAGACTTTATGTTTTACCTAAATATCTACATTCTTTATTGAATAATATTACTATAACAGTTGCATCCCAAGAAAGAAGTTTTTTCAAATTAAAATTGATAAAATCTTGTATAGGATCAACAATGTCTCACAAGAAGCTAAATGGATCGAATTAACGATATTATCAGTTGAAAATGAATTATTAGAATAACTCAATTATAAGAAAATTATTAACAATATTGCATCTAAAAAAGTTGGATATATATATATATATATA
>MU786584.1:222834-299433 GCA_026770625.1 Nicotiana glauca | reverse complement strand
GGAGTACACAAGAATATCATTAATGAAAACTATCACGAACAAGTCCAAATAAGGCCTGAACACTCGGTTCATCAACTCCATAAACGCTGTTGGGGCATTTGTCAACCCAAATGACATGATCAAAAACTCATAATGCCCGTACCGAGTGCGAAATGCTGTCTTAGGGACATCAGACGCCCTAATCCTCAGCTGGTGGTAACCCGATCTCAAATCTATCTTTGAAAATACCTTCGCACCCTACATCTGGTCGAGCAAATCATTAATCCTTGGCAGTGGGTACTTGTTCTTTATTGTCACCTTGTTCAGCTGCCGGTAATCAATTCACATCCTCATCGATCCATCCTTTTTCTTCACAAATAGAACTGGTGCACCCCAAGGAGAAACACCAGGTCTGATGAAGCCTTTCTCAAGCAAATCCTTCAACTGATCCTTTAGCTCCTTCAGCTCTGGCGGGGCCATACTATACGGCGGAATAGAAATGGGCTGCGTGTCTGGGGCCAGATCAATACAAAAATCAATATCCCTGTCGGGCGGCATACTCGATAGGTCTGAAGGAAAAACCTCTGGAAACTCCCGAACAATAGGAACTGAATCAATAGAAGGAACCTCCGTGCTGGAATTGCTAACATATGCCAAATAAGCTAAACACCCCTTCTCGACCATGCGTCGAGCCTTAACATATGAAATAACACTGCGGGTGGTATGTCCTGGGGTCCCTATCCACTCCAATAAGGGCAAGTCTGGTAAAGCCAAGGTCACGGTCTTGGCGTGACAATCCAAAATAGCATGATACGGGGACAACCAATCCATCCCCAATATAACATCAAAATCAACCATGTCTAGAAGCAATAGATCAATACGGGTCTCAAGACCCTCAAATACTACTACACAGGAACGATGAACTATGTCGACCACTATAGAATCACCTACTGGCGTAGATACATATACAGGAATGCCCAAGGCATCACTAGGCATAGCCAAGTAGGGAGCAAAATAAGATGACACATATGAATGCGTGGACCTAGGGTCAAATAGCACTGAAGCATCCCTGTCACAAACCAGAATAGTACCTGTAATCACAGGATCTGATGACCCGGCCTCTGGCCTGGCTGGCAAAGCATAACAACGGGGCTAGCCCCCCACCTCCCTGAACTGTGTCTCTGGGACGATCTGCTACTGGCTGAACCCTGCTTCTGGCAGTCCGAGCTCCACCTCTACGGTCCCTACCTCCACCTCTATGATCCCTACCCCCGCCTCTAGCTGGCTAGGCGGGCTGTGGATCACCTGCTGCCTGAATCATGGGACAAGGACCCTCCTACTGTGACCGAACACCCCTCAACCTCGGGCAATATCTCCTGATATGGCTGAGATCTCCACACTTATAACACCCAGCAGAATGCGGCATCTGAGAAGACTGGGGCTGACCCTGATGCCCTGAATAACCTCCTCGAAGGCTCTGAAGCGGTAGTGCACTGATGGGCTGCTGATCAGAGTAGTGCTGCTGAGAACTGCTACCGCCCGCAGTACCATGTAAAACCTGAAGCGCTGACTGAAAGGGCCTCTGAGGGTGGCCTCTGTCATATGAGTCCCTACCTCCAGATGAGGTACCACTGAACCTGCCAGAATGACGAGGCCTCTTATCTGACCCCTGACCACCTCCCCGAGCGAGTGACATCTCTTCCCGACGGGCCGCATTGGCCGCCTCCTGAGAGGAAATATAACTGCCAACTCCCATGGCCATCTGAAGACGGATCGGCTGAATCAATCCATCAATGAATCTCCGAACCCTCTCTCGCCCTATAGGGAGTATCACAACTGCATGACGTGCCAAATCAACAAATCTAGTCTTATACTGTGTAACTGTCATGGAGCCCTGTTGGAGGCGTTCAAACTACCTACGAAGGATCGCCCGCTGAGTGACGGGGAGAAACTTCTCCAAGAACAACTCTGCGAACTGATCCCATGTCAAAGCTGGAGACCGTGCTGGTCTAGATAGGAAAAAATCTCTCCACCAAGTATTGGCGGATCCCGCAAGCCTGAAGGTGCAAAAATCGACCCCGTTGGTCTCCACTATACCCATAGTCCTGAGGATCTCATGACAACTGAATAGAAAATCCTAGGGATCCTCCGATGAAGCACCGCTGAAAGTGGTGGTGAAAAGCTTGGAGAACCGATCAAGTCTCCACAAAGCATCCTAAGACATGGCCGCTCCATCTCCGACTTGAGCTGTAATGCCTGTCTGGGCTGCCACTGCAGGCTGAACCACTGGAACCTGAGTCCGGGGAGCTACCTGCTTTGGAGTACGCGTAGTAGGAGTTTGAACCCCTCCTCCAGCTTGAGAAGTGGCTGGTGCTACTGGCAGCAAACCCGCTCTAGTCACACTGTCCATAAAGCCTGCTATACGGACGAGAGCATCCTGGAGATCTGGGGAAAACATAACCCCTCCTGGGACCTGAGCTGGGCCCACTGGAGCTGCTGGGGCAGGAACCTCCTCATCAAAGTCAATATGAGGTTCCACCTCTGGAACTGCTCCCTGGGGCTGAGCTCTGCCCCTACCACGACCTTTGGTACGGCCTCGGCCGCTGCCCATCGCGGGAGCTGCTGCTGGGGGCTCGGGCTGCTGCGCAGTAGAAGAAGAAGCACGTGTTCTTGCCATCTGTGAAAGAATAGAGTAGAAGGACAATCAGTATTTCNCCACCGAGGTCGTGATGGCGCCTACTATCGGAGCTAGGCAAGCCAACTATTTAAACATTTCACAAAGTTTTTTTTTATCTAGAACAATATGATAGACTGAAATAAATACTTAAAATATACGGAAGACTTTTAACAAAAACAATATCATAATGAGGAAGTTTAAAACATATCACTACCCAGTATCTGGTGTCACCACTCATGGACTACTAAGAATTACTAAAAACATCAGTCTGAAAGAAAATACACAAGAGTCTGTCTCGATGCAAATAAACAAACTGAAATAACATAGATGAGACTCCGAGCCCACGGACGTCAGCTAAGCTACCTAAGAGTCTCTGGACTAAAGGTCGGCTCCCGGTCTAGAACTGCTGCGGCGGTCCGTAAGTTGCCTCCTGATCTGTGCACAAAAAGGCATAGAAGTGCAGCATCAGCACAACCGACCCCATGTGCTGGTAAGTGCCTGGCCTAACCCCGACGAGGTAGTGACGAGGTTAGACAGGACCTACCACAAACAACCTGTACGGATATATACAATAACAGGAGAATACGCTAATCTAAATAGTTAAAAGGGGAGGGAAGCATGCTGGGGGGTACAACAGTTCAAATACAGAAATTGGCAGAGTGAAAACTGAGCAGGTAATAGCTGAAAAAGAAATACCGGAAAGCTCAACACATAGAATAATATACTCAGTCCATATTCCCGTTGCGGCGCATAACCCGATCCTCAACATTTATCACCGTTGCGGCATGCAACCCGATCCTCGACAATTAATCCGTTGCTGCATGTAACCCGATCCTAAATATTTACCAACAAAACTCACCCAACATCATTCGCAACTCAGGTGTGAGGGGAGTAACATAAAAAAAATACAAAAGTCCCGGTGAGGCAATATATCCAACAACTAAAATATCCCGCCAAGTGAATGTTCAATTTATACCAAAATCCCAGCAAGGGAGATAATCACAGGACTCCCACTTCTAATAGTTAGCTACCAACAACTATAAGTCAAGCCAATGCTTCAATAATCTATACAAGTTTTCTATTTGTCCTCAATCGATCATATCGGTGAACTCAATCAATTTAAGCAACAAGTCATACCACATTATTCGATTTGAAGCAATTTAAGACCCACGGTCATGCTAGACTCGAGCGCATAGATAACCGTCACCATACCTATACACCGACTTCACATAGCACATAGCAAATAATGTTCTAATCCTATTCCCTCGAGCCAAAGTTAGATCAAACACTTACCTCTGTCCGGAAATAGCAATCAAGCCTCTAACACTGCCTTTCCTCTAGAATCCAACTCCGAAACAACGATATCTAGCCATAATTCGATTCAATAGTATCAATAAGAGCTCAAAAATACAATATCATAGCCTAGAAATAGAATTCCCATCATTCTTCCAAAAATAGCAAAATCCGACACCGGGCCCACATGGTCCAAACTCGAGGCTCGGACCAAATTCCAATCACCCATAACCCCACGAGTTCAAATATATAATTTGTTTTAAGATTCGACCTCAAATTGAGGTTGAATCAACCAAAATTCCCAAAAGCCCTAGTTCTACCCAAAACCCCAATTTTACACCCTAAGAGCTTAGGACTTCTCTCTAAGTAAAGAAAGCCAGATCTTACATGTTTTAGGTTTAGGAATTCAAGAGATTTTGATGTAAAAGGAAGAAAACGAGTTAATTAATACTTACCCATGAAGATTTGGTATAGAAAAGCTCTAAAAATTGCGTAGGTACTGTGGAGAGGATGAACTCGTGTGTATGATATGACATAACCCATCACTAGTCTATTTTTAGACTTTAAAAATAACTGGGCAAGGTTGTTCATCGCGTTCGCGACACCCCTGTCGCGTTCGCGATAAAGAAAAATGGGTAGGCATCGCGTTCGCGTGAAAGGGAATGCGAACGTGTAGAAGAATTTGCTGGGGCTACACAAATGGGCCTACGCGAATGCGTGGAACCTTACGCGAGCGCGTAGAAGAAGCAGGCCAGGCTACGCGAACGCGAGAGCCTTCACGCGAACGCGTATAGGAAATGGCTGGGATGGGGAATTTGTTGTACGCGAACGCGAGGTATGGCTCGCGAACGCGAAGAAGGGAGAGGGGTAGCCTTGGCAAATGCGACCAGATGGACGCGAATGCGAAGAAGGAATACCTGCTGCATATTTTTCTGCAATTTCCCTACGTCCAAAACCACCCCGATACCTATCCGAAACTCACCCGAGCCATCGGGGCTCCAAACCGAATATAGACACTAACTCAATATCATCCTACAAACTTGTTCGAGCGATCAAATCGCTAAAATAACATCAAAATCAAAGAATCAAACCCCAAAACTCATAATTTTCATTTCAGAGTTCATAAACTTCCAGCTTTAGCTATTTAGGTCCGAAACTCGTGAAACGACGTCCAATTTTGACCGAATTTCACAGAAAGCACTTATCGCATATTTAAGACCTGTACCGAGCGTCGGAACAAAAATACTAGCCCGATACCTATATTTTATAGCTCATTTTCATTTCTATTTTTCCTTAATAGTTTCAGAAAATAATTTAACAGAAAAATTCTTTTACCGGGGTTCTGGACCTCAGATTTTGACTCCGGGCACATGCCCGAGTCCCATATTTTTCTACGGACCTCCCGGGACCATCACATAATGGGTCCGAGTCCGTTTACCCGAAATGTTGACCAAAGTCAACTATATAAATATTAATACATAATTCTTCAAATTTTTCACGTAATTCACATAATTTAACATAAAAACTTTCCAGCTTTGCGCCCGGACTGTGCACGCAAATCGAGGCAACCAAAAGTGAAGTTTTCAAGGCCTCGGAAGCACGGAAAAAGTTAGAAATAGGGTGATGACCCTTTGGGTCGTCACATATCATACATTTCTTACTATATTCGGGTTCGATATTCATTTCAAGTACAATTTTCTGGTAGAAATCATTGGAGTTGCAAATCATTCTTCTCTATATATGTCAAAAAAAGAAATCAAATATGTTTACTTTACAAATTCTTTTTTAAACTTATACATAGTCTATTAGATGTAACATAAAATGGGGCCTTCACAATTATGGGGCGTAAAACGGCTGCTTTACTTTCTTTATGGAAGAGCAGCCCCCGAAGAAAACTATTTTCCTTTTAACCTTCATTTCTTCTGTCCCAAAACCAAATAGAAAAGATTTTTCTTTTTGTGGTTTTTAGTTTATGCTTCATTACCGATCCTTTAATTTTCACTTGCTTCTCACTCACGTTCTTCCTTAATTAACAAACCAAGCTTGAGGCGGAGAAAAATGGAAAATAATAAAGAAGGGAAAGCTGAGAAGGAAGACTATATTCAGAATTCAGAACTAATATGTGGGAGCCTGCAGCTGGTAGAATTAACAAAAGTAAACAACAGAGAAGACATATACAAATGGCATACTTCAAGTAAGGAAGTGTCATCTTCTTTATTGATCCTACCATCCCCATCAACAAATGTTTGTCAACAGAATGAGGACACAAAATTTTATGTAGATATGGCTTAAACAAAAAGACTTTTGTTGGACAAACTCATACCCTATCGATAATTTCCTCTAGCGGTTCTTTCGACAATTTAATACCAAAATTCCTTAAAATTGCAATCACCATTTGCTTAAGCTAGATAAGAAGTTGTTCCAATAAGATATCAGTTTTAGTAAACAGAGGGGGATCAAAGGGATTACAGAGGATCGACTGTGCTATATTGGTTAAGTTGGACGATCGAGTAACAAAAAATAGATAATTCTACGTAAAGCAGGCCTCGGGAAGATGTTAGTTTTGGCATCGGAATAGTATGTTTTATTCTGTCAAAGAATACACAATTTATAGGAGAAAATAAATCAATAAAAAAGGAAATAATCCCCTGACTGCAGACAAATATGTATTACTAATCTAATCAAATCCCTAAGAATCTGAAACTTTCCTATATGATCAGATAATACAAATCATTATATCTAATTTGATTTGATCACATAATCATAATCAGATATTACAAATCAACACTCCCCCTCAAATTGGCATGTAGATATTTGACATGCCTAACTTTTCTACATGACTTTCAAATCTTGGTTTAAACAAACCCCTAGTAAAAAATATATGTGGGTTGCTGATGTGTTGGCACAAATGGCAAGCACACGCTTCCTTCTTCGATCTTCTCTTTGATGGAATGCATATCCTCAATATGTTTTGTTCTATCATGTTGAACTGGATTGTGGACAATGCTTATGGCAGTTTTATTGTCACAATATAGCTTCATTGGTAAAGTTATAGGTCTTCTAAGTTCCTCCATCATTTTCTTAAGCCTAATCATCTCACAGATTTCATGAGTCATATATCTGTACTCTGTTTTAGCACTGCTTTGTGCCATAACACTTTATTTCTTACTTCTCCATGTTAAAAGATTTCCCCAAATAAATGTACAATACCCAGAAGTAAACCTTCGGTCCTGCCCAATCTGCATCTATGTATGCCTCAATGCTCCTTTTATCACTTTTCTTGAACAACAACCCTTTTCCTGGTGAGATTTTCAAGTACCTCAAAATTCAATGCACGATCTTCTTATGTTCTATTTGAGGAGAATGCATAAATTGACTAACCAAGCTTACCGCAAAAGCTATGTCAGGACGAGTGTGCGATAGGTAGATATGTTTTCCTACCAATCTCTGATATTGACCTTTGTCAATCGGATCACCTTCTTTTATTCCCGAGCTTTATGTTTGGGTCAAGATGAGTTTTTGTTGGTCGGCAATCGCTTATCCCTATTTATTTTAACAAATCCAACACACATTTTCTTTGAGATACCATTATTCCCTCATTCGATCGAGCCACATCCATGCCAAAAAAATACCTCAAGGGTCCAAAGTCTTTGATTTCGAATTCTGATGCTAACTGATCATTTAGATTCTTCTTCTCAATTGAGTCGTCTCCTGCAAGTATAATGTCATCAACATACACTATAAGTATTGGTACTTTTCCTTGTAGTAAATATTGAATGAACATTGTGTGATATACTTGTCCTTGCAAGCAACCCAACCCTTTAAAAAAATTGAATAAATCTTCATACCAAGCTCGAGGAGATTGCTTTAAACCATAGAGAGATCTTTTAAGTCTACATACCTTTGTCCTAAATCCATTTTCAAAGCCCGATGGAGGATCCATGTAGACCTCCTCTTCAAGTTTCTCATAGAAGAATGCATTATTTACATCTAACTGCTGAAGGGGCCAATAAATATTAGCGGCAATAGTAAGAAGGACTCTAAATTCAGTTTGGCTACTGGAGAAAATGTTTCAAGGTTATTGATTTCGTAGGTTTGAGCAAACCTTTTAGCTACAAGACACGCCTAATATATTTTTAGTGACCCATCTGACTTGAATTTGATGGTGAAAACCCACTTACAACCCACTGTTTTCTTTCCTCATGGTAGATCCACGATTTTCCAAGTTTCATTTGCTCTAGGGCTTTCATCTCCTCTAGAATTGTCTCCCTACATTCAAGAACATTTAAAGCAATCTGCACATTCTTTGCTATCTCCAAAACAATTAATTGAGAAAGAAAAGTTGAATAGGAAGGGGACAATTTTTATGACATAAAGTTTGACATGGGGTATTTAGTGATGTTTCCCGTACCTTTTCTTTTAGCTATAGGAAGATCAAGATCTGAAGGAATAAGAGATGTATCAGAAACAAACTCATTCGAGGTACTAGCTGGAATCTCATTTCCCTGGAATTTCATTCTAGTCTTGTTGAATGGATAACTGACCATGTTGAGAATTTTCAGTCACTTTTCCAAGATTCTGGTTTCTCCTTGTGTAAATGTGTAACTTTTTTGTTTGTTTACCTTTTTATTATTAATTAGACCATGATTTGATTTTACAGATTTATAATTATAGCTTGTATTGTAATGACCCGACCGGTCGTTTGCCTCTTTAGAACCCGTTTCCCCAAATAACACTCTCCGTACTTGCTTTAACTAATTTGTGACCTGCGGGGACTGTTGGTTCGGAATTTGGAAGAGTTTGGAGTGAAGTATTCCCAATTGATTCCTTAGGATTTTCTTAAAAGGCTAAGTTTGACTTTGGTCAATATTTTGAGCAAACAGACTCGAATTTGTGATTTGACGGTCCCGAGGGTCCGTAGGAAAATATGGGACCTGGGCATATGTCGGGAATCGAGTTCCGAGGTCCCTAGCCCGAGTATTGAATTTTTATTAAAAATTGTTAATCTAACATATTAATGATTTAAAGAAACTAATTAATGATTGATTTCATGGGTATCAGGCTCGTATGTTGGTTCCGAAGCCCAGTACAAGTCTGAAATATCATGTAAGACCTACCCGCAAAATTTGGTATCAATTCGAGTGTTTTATTAAGGGCATTTTGGCCCGTTAGAGGAAAATTAAGAACTTGAAGTTCATAAGTCTGATTCAATTAGTTTTAGGAGGTGATTCATGGATTTAGCATTCTTTTGGGCATTCTGAAGGTTCAAGTATGTTCGTTTCATAATTTCAGACTTGTCGGTATGTTCGGACCGATCCCGGGAGCCCCGAGAGTCAATTGAACGAGGCTCGAGCGAAGAGGAAATTTTTGGGAAGAGTTGAAGCTATTGCTTTTGTCGTAACCATACCTACAATTGGTGGACCGTAGGTGCGAGACCGCAAATGCGGTACTTCTATTTCAGAAGCGGTCCAGGGCAGGCCAAGCTAGGAACCGTAGAAGCGGCTCTACAGATGCGGCCTAGATATTGCAGAAGTGGTCCCAGCTCTTTTGACCCATTTCGCAGATGCGGTCCACTTCCCGCAGATGCAAAAATTGTTGACACAGTGAGGTTCATTTAATACGGGTTCTAAATCATTTTTATCACTTTTTCACTCCTACATTGGGCGATTTTAGAGCTTTTGAGAGAAAAACTTCACCTAGCATCTTGAGGTAAGTGTGTTCTACCTATTTCTAGCTTAATAATTTGTATATTATTGATCCTTGGGTTATGAAGAACAACTTCCCCTAAAAAATTTAGGAATCCGGGCACGTGGGCCGGGTCGAATTTTAGGAAACTTATGTTGATGGTTGGGATATTGCTTAAATAGTTAGAATTTGATTTTGCGAGCCTATGTTGATTAGTTCCTACCTCATTTAACTAGTTTGGATCGTTCGGCTCCGAATTGAGGATTTGGGCTCGTTCTTGGTATTGGAAGTGCACTTGGAGCGAGACGAGTCTCCTATCTAACCTTGTAAGAGGGAATTGTCCCCCTAGGTGATAAAACGTAATAATTTGTTATTAAATGTGGGGGCTACATACGCACTAGGTGATGAGAGTCCGTGTGTAGCTGCTATTATGCTAAGTCCGGGTAGTTTAGCACCCAAAAGCATATTTTATGTGGTATCCTTGCAACTCTATGTTTAGTTTAGATTGTTTAATCGTGGTGATTATGATAAAGGAGATTTCTTAAGAGAAGCATGACCATTCTTGGTTTTTAAAAAGGGAAGATGATAATGCATTGATAATTTCTCTCCAGCTCTATGTCATTGTTTGTCTGTTGATATGTTTAATTACATGTGACTGTGTCACATGGTTGATTCGCGAGCGGGATAATAGATGCATCTATGGTTCATGCCACTCGACCCTCGACAGTGTAGAATTTACTTTATGTTGGATCAGACCGTACAACCTTGGCACTATTTGCGCTTGTTTTATTCAAAATTTCTATGATTTTGATTATTAATTGCCCTGAAATGAAGTTGCCAGTAGTGACATTTCTTATGGGAGACCCTGTTAGTTCTTGCTACATACTGCTATTTGATTACTTTTACCCATGCACAATGTAATTTATATCTCATACTATTTTGACCCTAGTAAGTGTCAAGTCGACTTCTTGTCTCTACTTCTTCGAGATTAGACATGATACTTACTGAGTACATATTGTTTATGTACTCATACTATGCTTTTGTACTTAATTGTACATGGTATGAGGTAGGTACATTTGGCTATCAGTCCGATGCATATCACTGAGCTTATTCCGAGACTTCCATGGTAAGCTGCTCCCCTCCTGTGCCGTTCAGCAGCTTGATGGAGTTTCTCTTAATTATTTTTGCTGTCTATCCTATTTCGGACAGTAGGATATGATTGTACTTTTTTATTTTCTACTAGTTACCCGTAACTTGTGACACCAGGTCTTGGTACATACTTTGGTAGATTATTTCTTTTGGGAATTGTGTAATTATTTTGGGTACCTTAATGGTCACTACTAGTTTTGAAACTTAAATGAAGAGATTTCTTAAACTAATTGGGAAAAAGGTAAAGAGAAGAATCTAATTGTAATTACGCATTGACTTGCCTGGTAATGGTGTTGGGCGCCATCACAACCTATGGTGGAAATGTGTCGTGACAACATAGCATCAAAGCACTAGGTTCACGTAGGTCTCACAAGTCATGGGAAAACCTAATAGAGTCCTACGGAGCGGTACAGAGACGTTTGTATTTATCTTTGAGAGGCTATAGGGTTTAGGAAAACTACTCTTTATTCACTTCATCTCATGCAGTGGTTAGTATACTAAGTTTCCTTCATTACTCTCTCACAGATGGTGAGGACACACATGGATGATGTTCCATACTCAGGAGGGGCTGATCCCCCCACTAATAGAGACCGATGCAGAGGCCGGGAGAGGGCACCAACCCGAGGTAGGGGATGAGGGTGTCCCAGAGTTTTCCCAGTAGCACCACCAGCAGATCTAGCGGGAGACCCTATTATTGAGGAGCAAGGTGAGGTGCCCACAACCAAGCCTACCCCAGCGGATTTTATGACAGCATCGAGCTTCCAGGAGGTCATGGGCTGTATGCTGCAGTTCATGGACACTATGACTCAGGCTGGCCTATTTCCAGCAGACCTAGCTACATCATAGGCAGGAGGGGGAGCACAAACCCCTACTACCTAGGCTCTTGAGCACGTAGCTGCAGTGTATCAGACCCCGAGCGCTCTACCCATATATAGGGCTTAGCGAGTCACTGCAGTGGTACCCGAGCCCAGGCCAGCTGCGGATGGTGACGCACAGAAGTTATTGGACATATTGACTAGTCTCCACCCTCCTATCTTCGGGGGTGAGCGTCATGAGGATGCTCAGGATTTTATTGATAGGTACAGGGACAGATTGCACAACATGAGGATATTGGAGTCGCATGGAGTTGACTTCACCCTTTTTCGGCTGGAGGGCAGGGCCTGCAGATGGTGGCAGTCTTATAATCTTGGCAGGCCAGCAGGTTCCCCTCCCCTTACTTGGGTTTAGTTCATACAACTATTCTTGAACGGGTATATCCCAACCTCTGAGAGGTAAGAGCTGTGGTATTAGTTTGAGAATCTCGAGCAGGGTCAGATGTCTGTAACTGACTATGAGGCAAGGGTTTCTGAGCTGTCTTGCCATGAACTCATGATACTATCCACAGATGCAAAAAGAATGAGAAGGTATGTTACAGGGTTGTACCTCGGTATTCGAGCTAGCATGGCCCGGAGGTAGAAATGGTTACTGAGTATCAGTTAGTAGTGGAGATCGCTCGCAGGTTTGAGGGTTATCGCCAGACGAGTAGAGAACAATTTCAGCAGGACAAGAGGGCCCGACTTTCTGGAGAGTTCAGAGGCGCCCCAGCCAGAGGTAGGGGGCACATGAGGAGGGGTCAGTCCACCAGCCCCCCGCATTTCAACACCACCACCTCCCCGAGGTAATCCAGTGAGACCTTATTTCAGTACGATGCCGGAGTGTTCTTACTATCCACTACCTAGTCAAGGTTCTTCCAGTGGGTATTTTGGTCATCAGGGTTCTCCTAGTGCTTACTTCAGTGCCATGCCAGAGAGTTCTTATCGCCCACCATTCATTCAGGGTCCTTTTGGTAGATATTTGGGTCAGCAGGCTCAGACTTCAGGGCAGCAGGCTATGTCACTGAGGGGATGCTACGAGTGTGGAGATCCAGGTCATATAAAGAGGACTTACCCCAGACTTAGGGGCAAGGCAGTACAACATGGTCAGCAACCTATGGTTTCAACACCGGCTGCCCCACCACCTAGAGGTGGAGGGCAAACCGGTAGGGGCCATCGTAGAGGTGGAGGTGAGATAGGGAGAGGTCATCCAGCTACTGCTTAGTCAGGCAGAGGCCAGCTAGCTGGTGCTCTAGCCAAATTCTATGCTCTTCCAGCTAGGCTAGATGCATTGGCCTCAGATGTCGTCATCACATGTATTATTTCCGTCTGCGACAGAGATGCTTTGGTATTATTTGATCCAGGGTCCACCTATTCATATGTATCATCTCTGTTTGCTCGTTTCCTGGTTATTCCTCCTGCACCTTTGGGCACTCCTGTTCATGTGTCTATTCCTATAGGTGATTCTGTGGTTGTAAAATGGATCTACCGGTCTTGTGTGGTTACATTCTGTGGTTTTGAAACTAGAGCAGATCTCCTGTTGCTTGACATGATCGATTTTGAGGTTATCCTGCGCATGAAATTGTTATCTCCATATTATGCCATCCTAGATTGGCACGCCAAGATTGTTACTTTAGCGATGCTAGGATTGCCAGGATTGGAGAGGAAGGGTTCCACGGTTGATACACCTAGCCAGGTTATCTCTTTCCTGAAGGCTCGGCAAATGATTGAGAAGGGGTGTTTTGCGAACTTGGCTTATGTTCGCGACACCACCGCAGAGTCTCCGATGATTGATTTAGTTTAGTAGTTTGAGAGTTCACCGATGTGTTTCCTTCTGACCTTCCTGGCATGCCACTAGATCGTGATATTGATTTCTGTATTGATTTGGCTTTACACACCCAACCTATATCTATCCCACCGTACCGTATGACTCCTAAGGAATCGAAAAAGTTGAAGGAACAACTTAAGGAGTTGTTAGCAAAAGGGTTTGTTAGGCCCAGTGTATTGCCTTGGGGTGCCCCAGTGTTATTTGTGAAGAAGAAGGATATGACTATGCAGATATGCATTGATTACCGCCAATTGAACAAAGTCACCATCAAGAACAAATATCCTTTTCCTCGTATCGATGATTTGTTCGACCAGTTGCAGGGTGCTAGGGTGTTCTCTAAGATCGACTTGAGGTTGGGTTACCATCAAATGAAGATTCAGGACTCAGATGTCCCAAAGATTGCATTCCGGACTAGATATGGCCATTATGAGTTTTTGGTGATGTCCTTCGGCTTGACTAATGCACCAGCGGCATTCATAGACTTGATGAACAAGGTGTTCAGGACCTATATTGATTCCTTCGTCATCGTCTTCATTGATAAATCTTGATATACTCACGTAGCCCGGGGGAGCAAGAGCAGCATCTGAGAGTAGTGCTTCAGACCTTACGAGAGCATAAGCTATATGCTAAGTTCTCCAAGTGGGAGTTTTGGCTAGAGTCAGTGGCATTCTTTGGACATATTGTGTCAGGAGAGGGTATTAAGGTAGATCCCAAGAAGATTGAGGTAGTTCAAAGTTAGCCACGCCCTACTTCAGTGACCGAGATCAGGAGTTTCCTTGAGTTAGCAGGTTATTATAGGCAATTCGTACAGGGCTTTTCATCTATTGCATCACCTCTGACTAGATTGACCTAGAAGGGTTCTCCTTTCCATTGGTTTGATGATTGTAAGGCAAGCTTCCAGAAGCTCAAGACATCTTTTGACTACAACACCAGTTCGTGTGTTACCTTCCGGTTCAGGGATGTATACGGTATGTTGTGATGCTTCGCGTGTTGGACTGGGCTGTGTGTTTATGTAGGAGGGGCGAGTTATTGCATATGCCTCCTGTCAACTGAAGATTTATGAGAAAAATTATCTTGTACACGATCTGGAGTTGGCAGCGATTGTTCACTCTCTTAAGATATAGAGGCACTACCTGTATGGGGCGTCATGCAAGGTTTATATTGATCGTCGCAACTTGCAGCATTTGTTCAAGCAGAGGGATATTAATATGAGGCAGTGCATGTGGCTTGGGTTACTGAAGGATTATGACATCACCATTATTTATCATCAGGGCAAGGCGAACGTGGTCGCGGGTGCCTTAAGCAGGAATGCAGAGAGTATGGTTAGCTTGGCATTCATTCCGGAAAAGGAGAGACCACTAGGTTGGGACATTCAATCCTTGGCTAACAGACTAGTGAGGTTGGAAATTTTGGAGCCCAGCCGGGTTCTTGCTTGTATGGTTTCTCAGTCTTCATTATTGGGGAGATAAAGGTCCGACAGTTTGATGATCGACATCTGGTGGTTCTCAGACAGACGGTGCTATAAGGAGGTGCCAAGGAGGTTTCTATTGATGAGGATGGTGTTTTGTGGCTCCAGGGTCGTCTATGTGTTCCTAACATTTATGTTCTGAGGGAGAGGATACTAGAAGAGGCACATAGTTTGCGATATTCCATCCACGCGGGAGCTACGAAGATGTATCATGACTTGAGGAAGCATTATTGGCGGCGGAGGATGAAGAAAAACATAGGGGAGTATGTGGCTAGGTGTTTGAACTGCCAGCAGGTCAAGTATGAACATTAGAGGCCAGGTGGCCTACTTCAGCAGATGCCTATACTAGAGTGGAAGTGAGAGTGCATTACCATGGACTTCGTAGTTGGGTTGTCGCAGACTTTGCGAAAGTTTGATTTAGTATGGGTCATCGTTGATAGGTTGACCAAGTCTGCCCATTTTATTCCAGTGGCGACTACTTATACAGCAGAGAGGTATGCTCAGATTTATATTCGGGAGATAGTCCGGTTGCACGGTGTGCCTATTTTCATTATATCAGACAGAGGCCCGCAGTTCACTTTCCATTTGTGGAGAGCTGTTCAGAGTAAGTTGGTGACCCACATAGAGCTAAGAAATTAATGAACTCTATTCTCTAAGCTCACAAATTTTAATTTCTTAGTTCACAAGTTCAATACGAGTTTTTCATATAAGAGGATTGAAAAACACCCCAAGTTATCTTAGCTCACAAGTTCAATCGAAATTAAAAAATAATATTGGGGTCACTCTTGTGTGAATTTCTAGCTTCATCGCTAAGAAAATATAACTTAAATATATATATTTAATATGCATTACATTAAAATAACAATCATAAAGATAAGGTGATTTTAATTGACTCTGATTACTTATTCTACTTATAATTTTAGTGAACTCTAATTACAATTTATACTAGATATTACATAATTTAAGTTATAGCTAAAATCATAAAACATATCATATAATAAAAAAATAATGAATTGAGGAGGAAATTGAAAATTCAAAGGGCAAAAAAGGTATTGTATAGGATAAAGGGGGTAAAATGATTATTGTTCAAAGTTAAGGGGGGAGTATGATTTTTAACACAAAATTGAGAAGGGTAAATGATTTTCACCCATTTCTAATCTAATCTAATCTAATCCCTAAGAATATGAAACTTTTATATATGATCAGATAATACAAATCAACATATCTGATTTGATCTGATCACATAATCATAATCAGATATTACAAATCAACAGAAGATAAAATATTCAATTAGTTCAATCACCATAAAACCGAAGGCTAATTAAGAACTTATTCCAACAAAATTAATGTGTTCAGTAAAGAAGTACTAGATGTTACTGAAAGGCAAGGATTCAACAAGTTATCACCGTATCAAATAGGAATTTGATCACCTCAAATGGGATCCTAACAGGTCCAGGCAATGTTAGAAAAGAAACTAGAGTAAATATATCATGCAATCAAGAAATTGCTTCTTAAATGTTGGTAATTAAATCTCCATTTGAAGTCTCATCCTTCACATCATCACATGTATCAGCTGTAAAATCTTTTAAATTACTTCAATTTAATGAATTGCGGGAGATTTATTTTTTGAGAAACTAACTTAAATAGCCATCCGCCCAAAATAATAGCTGAAAAATGTATATATTACATATAATTACTGTATAATAAATGTATATTTATATTTAAATTATTATAAAAGCATGAATACAAAGTCGGTTTACAAAAATAACCTTACAGTATTAAGTATAATAACTCATAATAAAAGGATATAACCGGAATTCTACATATTAACATTCTAATCCTATTAATTTTAGGACATAATACTACATGTTAGGAATTCCTAATCATGAAGCAAATCGAATCTAATTTTGATTAGAAAAGCACATCCATGAAATGTTACTTTCAAAAAAAAAACTCTTGTGCCAAATCTTCCGAAACTTTAGGATAAACATTCCTATTCGTATTAATCGTACAACTTTTATTTCTTCTCAATTTTTAATAGTTTGATTCTCTACTAAATTTTTGAAAGCCAAAGTATTACTTCAAAGAGATAATCTTTATTTAATAAAATTATACGTTTAGAATTTTATTTGATGATCAGAATTTTGAAGTGCCTTTACAATATATCTTTTTATTTATGTTATCTACAACCTTGTAGTGTTGACCGACTTTTATACACCTTTTTAAGCTCATGGTTATTTTAACTTAATATTAATATTAAGCTCAATTTAGTGATTGTTACAATTTAATCAACTGAAACTTAAATATTACTTAAACTTGAGTTTTACAAAAATTACTATGTCAAATACAAATAGTTAGGACTACAATACTCAGGATTAGGTCTTTAAAATTAAGTTAGACACTTAATTTTACTCATAAAAGACTTTTAAAATACTATTTTATGTTAATACCAAATCAATGCACCTAAAGAATAGTAGTAATTTTTTTTAGGAAGGGAGATGAGACCAATCAAAGAGAGGATATTAATAAGTCGTTTGTGAAAAAGTAATGAATTTTTAAAACGACTCTCAAGATTAAGTGCTACAAGTATTTTTAAAATTAATAAAAATAAAGACGCTAAATATAAACTTATAAGATTATATTTATGATATCAAAATAAAAAGATCCTACTACCAAATACTATAAAAGCAAGAACATATTTAATATTTGATGATTTATTACTTCGTGTTGAGAGAACGAACAATTAAAAGAGGTGATGTGACCCTCATTCCAGAACAATTAATCATCGAACACAATGGTAATAACAATTTAATATTTTGTGATTGTGATTATAGTTGTGATATTTTATAATATAGATCGATTAATCAAACTACATATAGTTTGTTGATAAGAATCATGTCCTTACAATTCTTGATTGTGGAAGAAGTTAAGCTTTTGGCGGATAAAAAAAATCTATGCATATATATATATATATATATATATATATATATATATATATATATATATATATATATATATATATATATATATATATATATATAAAAGAGAACTTTAACCTTGAGCTACAGATGAATCTTCATTCTGAAAATCTCAAATATGTAAATAGATAACAATCATTAGAAAATTCATATTTTTTTGCTTCTTTTGATTGGTAGCACATGTCAAGAAATTTTATGGTCTACTAAAAAGCGTTGAATAAAGAAATACCTATCAATAAACTCATGATGTTCGAAATATGTTCTTAAACTTGTACATGGAAACTCTTCTAGCAACATTTTCATAAAGCGATTAGAGAAGTGCCTAAAACCCGAGTTTGCAATAATTTAAGGAACAAAACTTCTATGATTGAGCTGTTGGTAAATTTGCATTTCTTCAAATTTAGCTTACAACCTAATTATTCTTTCTAAATTTCTAATGCTTTATATGACATCTTTTGATTCAATACATTTGCTGATCATTAATGTAATAACATCAACTGCGTTTGTATATAATTCTTTCTTCTTAGGTATATTTTTAATTGATATTATATTTAACGTGTAATGCACGTCCGTAAAAAAATAGCTCTTCTAAGTATATTCTTATCCCTTAATTCAACTTTCGTCTTTCGAAACTAAGAAATATTCTTTTAAATTTGTGTGAAAATAATTTTTAGTATGTCTATGTTTTGCAAATATAATAAATAAAGCACAAGGACAAACATCCTAAATATTGGACTATATTTATCGCAATATATTTTCTTGCACGAACAACTGTATGTTGCACTTTCAAGAGGGGTATCAAGATCGACAATAAGAGTTCTGGTTAAGGCGGAGCAACCAAAGCATTAGGAGAAAATATAAACAAAAAAATATTGTCCACAAAGAAGTGTTCGTTAATATACCATCACATTAAATACTCTTAAATTGTAATACATAATTACCTAACTAACATGATAAAATTAATCATTTGTGTAAGTTTTTATGTTGTCCTTTTATTTTAAATTCATGTATTATGCTAATATAATAATATTTTTCGGTATTTAATGATTATTGTATTATTATATATAAAATTCTTTCATTAATTAAATTGTATTGTTCTTTCGTATGTAAATTATCATGTGCGATTATTAACGTGCAACGCACGTTCATAGATACTAATTGTCTAAAAAATGTAAATACTTTTGGTCAAGTGGCCAAATGTCTAACCCCCCCCCCCCCCAAAAAAAAATTCATATCATGTGTTGGGGCTCTCTCCGCTTCTTTCTCTCGTTGCTTCCTTCTTTCCTATTACTAAGTACACAGAATAATTTTCGAGGTAATTTTGATTAAGAAAATTCCAATAAAAATAGTTTCTTGAACAGTTTCACATCTTTCTCCAAGTCCTAACCTATATCTCTGGAGAACTTCTTCCTAGATCATGGTGCAAAATCACCCTAAGTTAATGTACTATTATCACATCAGTGACAAAAAATAAGGTAAAAACTAAGTTCCACATAAAGTAAGGAAAACAACAAGATATAAAATGATTAACTTATCCTTTAAGTATTTGCAGTGTGATGAACTTGGGAAAAAATAAATGCAATTACTAGGTTAACAAGAGTACCTATTTAGATACAGACGAGACGTAGAACCTGGTACTAGTTCCATACAAGGGAAAACCATCATGAAAAGCCATTTTTATATTATGTGAAACCTCCGGGGGTAGTAGTTCAGCTTCATTATTATATGACTTAAGGTGCTTTTTCCTACTGAAGCATTAAAGTACAAATGCAATGGCGTATAGGAAATTTAATTCCATCAAAAATCAGTTATGTTATATGCGATCACTTTTATTAGCTACCAGAGGGGTAGAGTTTTCTATACTTCAATGTGTAACGACCCGACCCGTCGTTACGGGAGTTATCGCCCCGTTTTTCCCATTTTATGCTTCTATATGTTTCATTATATGTGTTTGGAGAATTTGAAGTAATTCGGATAGAGTTCGGTTAGAAATGAGACAACAAGTCTCTTTATGAGAAGGTTAGTTTGGAAAAGTCAACCGAATATTGACTTATGAGTTAGAAGGCTCGGAATGGATTTTCGATGATTCGACTAGTTTCGGGGGATGATTTGTGACTTAGGAGCGCAATCGGAATTGAATTTGGAGGTCCGGTGTAGAATTAGGCTTGAATTGGCTAAGGTTGGATTTTGGCGAATTCCGGATGGTAGGTGAGATTTTGATCCGAGGATCGGAATGAAATTTCGAGAGTTGCAGTAGCTCCGTTAGATAATTTTGGATATGCGTGCAAAGTTTCAGATCATTCGGAGGTGTTTAGGTCGGGTTTTTGATCAAATGCAAGTTTCGGAAGTTTTAGTTTAACTTAGGCTTGAATCCATGGTAATTCGATGATTTTGGTGTTTATGATAGTATTTTTATGTTATGAGAAAGTTTGAATGAAGTAATAGAACATATCTGTGCATTTGGTTGAGGTCCCGAGGGCCTCGGGGTGATTTCGGATGGCTAATGGGGAGTTTTGAACATGAAAAAGTGCAGCAGAAATTGCAGAGGAATTTTCCTCTATGCGATCGCATAGAAGGTTCAGAGGGGGATGAAGTTTTGCTCTATGCGATCGCGTATAGGGGTCTGCGATCGCATAGGTTGAGGAGATTGGGCAGTGCAGTCGCGTGGGAAGTAATGCGATCATGTAGAAGAGGGAGACAGTGCTATGCGATCGCATGGCCTGTCCTGCGATCGCGTAAGAGGAATTGAGGGCCTGGAAATTTTGGCCTACGCGATCGCAGGGGTAGTGATGCGATCGCATAGGGGTCGCTACAGTAATCTGACAGAATGTTTAAAACCCTTATATCCGCGACCCACATTATTTTTCCATCATTTTTACTTCGCCAAGAGAGCTTTTTGAGCGATTTGAAGAGGGTTTTCAACGGGTATTGATTGGAGGTAAGTCTCTTGACTAGAAAACACCATTTTATAGAAGAATCAACACTCAAATTCATGAAATTGGGTAGAAATTGTGAAGAACTAGGGTTTTGTTTTTGAAAACGAATTTTTAGGATCTGAAAGGTCATTTGAGCTCCGTTTTCGATAAACATTATATGTACGGACTCGTGCCGAGACAAGGAATCCGTTGATGTGATTTTCGGAATTTTTCGAGAAGCGAGCCCGGGGTTCGGGTATACCAACTTCGTGAATTTTAGTACTTTTCGAGTATTTTTGATTGGGTTATGTTTCTTTAACCCATATTTATGTATTCGTTGTAATTTTAACTAGATTCAACGCGCAAGGAGGTGGATACGAAAGGAAAAGGCATTGCGGACCATTCTACGGCCGGTTAGAGGTGAGTAGTTGGTGTATATGATGGCCCAAGAGTTTGAAACCCTGACTTATCACATTGTGACGCTATTGTAGGGCGTGACTCGCACCCCATGGCAGGTACGGGATTGGTTATGACTGGGGATTGTGACTTGGTCCATCCCGAACAAGAATGTTTCTATATTGGCAACTGATACGCACCCTGTATTGAATATATCTGGGCTTATTGCCGTATTTGGGGACTTCTGCCGATCTGTAGCATCCTTAGAGGATGAATATAATTGTGATAGCATGCTTTGTACAATGATCTTAGTCCTGTGTTTAATCACTGTTATGAAATGCTAAGTCACTTTTTCTGAAGTTAAATATCTTAAGTATATTCTTCTTAATAAATTGGAAATTGGAAAATTAATTGAATCTGTTACGTGACTCATATGCATATTGTGGACTGAGTATGGATCGGGCTGCACGCCGTGGTGAATGTTATTATCATATTGCGCTTGGGCTGAAGGAGCCCCTCCGGAGTCTGTACACACCCCCAGTGAGCGCCGTCGACGTTAGATCGGGCTGTATACCACAGCGTGTTCATGTACATTGCATTGCATCCTTACATTTTACTTGACTGTTATATTTGAAGTTGTTTTGCTGTTGGTTCGGAGTAAGGTGTCAGACTGTTAGTTTTCGCTTTGCTCTTTGGCATTTCGTGGATTTCTTATCTTCAGACATTTTATATGCTTATTACTCACTGAGTCGGTAGTACTCACCCCTACTCCCTGCACCTCGTGTGCAGATTCAGGTGCACCGGAGGCTTAGCTGAGCAGTCTTTATTTTCCAGAGCTTATCAGAGTTGTTGAGGTAGCTGCTTGACGTTCGCAGGACCTGACTACTCTTCCTATTTCAGTTTTATTTATATATATACATTTCTAGACTTGAGTATTTTCGTTCAGATATTGTTATTCAGATTGTTTTAGAGGCTCTAGACTCGTGACCCTAGATATTTTGGGAGTGTTTTTATCAGACTTCGTATTTCTCAGTATTATTCTTCGATAAATATTGGATTATTTTTTTAAAACCATTATATTCTCTTTAAATTGTCGGTTTTGAGGTTTACGGTTGATTTGGAAACAACTGTGGTCAGGCTTGCCTAGCTTTAGGGTTGGGCGCCATCACGACCGGATTTTGGTCGTGACAATTTGGTATCAGGGCCTAGGTTACTAGGCCTCGCGAGTCATGAGCCGGTTTAGTAGAGTCTCGCGGATCGGTACGTAGACGTCCATATCTATCCTCGGGAGGCTACAGAACCTTTAGGAAACACTACACTTTCTTGAAATTCATATCGTGCGGCTTGTTGCTATGAAAACTAAATTTCTGTATTCTATTCTCTCGCAGATGGAGAGAACCCGTGATAACGAACGTGGCGGGCGACCACCAGTACCAACTGCTAGAGGGCGTGGACGCGGTCGTGGTGGTGGTCAAGGAAGACCAGCAGGGGAAGCACCTACAGACCTACCAGCTGCCCAGGTCCAGGACCAGCCTCCAGGTGTAGATGCTCGAGCAACACCTGTTCAGGCACCGGCAGTGCCCATCGTGATTCCTGGTCTCCAGGAGGCTTTGGTGAAGATCTTGTCCGTCTGCACTGGCCTGGCTCAGACGGTTTCAGCCACTACAGCAGCGGCTACTTCTCAGACCGGGGGTGGTCATCAGACCCCCGATGCTCGTGCACCCGAGCAGGTTGTTCAGGGCTTACATATACCTGAGGTAGCTCCAGTTTAGCCAGTTCAGCCAGCTGCACCAGTTGTTCCAGTTGCGCCAGTCACACCAGCTCCAGCTCATGTGGTTCCAGCTATGCCGGATGACGAGCAGCGTCGGTTGGAGAGGTTTGGTAGGCTCCAGCCTCTGACATTCAGTGGTGTTTAGGGCGAGGATGCCCACGGTTTTCTGGATAAGTGCCAGCATATGCTTCGTACTGCGGGTATTCTGGAATCTAGTGGAGTGGCTTTTACTACCTTCCAGTTCACAGGGCCTGTATTTACTTGGTGGGAGGAGTTCGAGAGGCGTAGGCCTATTGGAGCAGCACCTCTCACGTGGAAAAAGTTCTCTACGGTATTCTTGGAAAAATATGTACCCCAGTCTCATAGGGAAGAGTTGCGTCGTCAGTTCGAGTGGTTGACTCAGGGAGATATGACAGTGACTCAGTATGAGTTGAGGTTTACACAGCTAGCTCGGCATGCTACGTGGATGATCCCGACAGATCGCGAGAGGATCAGGAGGTTTGTAGATGGCCTCAACTATGCGATCCGCATATTGATGACTAGAGAAAGGGCTACAACAGTTATATTTGAGGAGGTAGTTGATGCGACTCGTCAGATTGAGACAGATCATCATCGGGAGCGTGAGGAGAGGGAGGCTAAGAGGCCTCGAGGTTTATGTAGTTTTAGTGGTGCTCCGTCTAAGGGCCAGTTCCAGTGCAGTAGAGGTCGTTCCTTCAGACCTCCTCAGTCAGGTCGTTCAGAGTCCAATGGGACTTCGTCAGGCCGTGGTCATCAGGGTCATCAGCAGAGCCAGCCTGCACTGAGTGCCCTTCCAGCTCAGAGCTCTGCTCCTGCTTCTTCAGCCCAGGGTTCATCTGCAGTGAGAAGTTCCCATCAGTCCCCTTCTCCAGCTCCAGGTCATTGCTACGAGTGTGGTGAGTTGGGTTATATGAGGAGACAGTGTCCTCGGCTCCGTGGTAGACAGTCCCAGCAGAGGTATCAGCCCTCATCTTCTGCCCCTGTTTCTCCATCACCCACTCAGTCAGCTAGGAGTGGGGGCCAGGTAGCCAGAGGTCTTCCCAGGGGTGAAGACCGGACTGGCGGTGGTCAGGCTCGATTCTATGCTCTTCCAGATAGGAAGGACGCTATTGTATGCCGTCATCACAGGTATTATCTCAGTCTGTCACAGGGATGCTTCTGTCTTATTTGATCTCGGATCTACCTATTCCTATGTATCTTCATATTTTTCTCATCACTTGGGTACAACCCGAGGTTGTCTTGCCTTGCCTGTGCATGTATCTACCCCGGTGGGTGATACTATTATTGTGGATCACGTATATCGATCTTGTCTTCTTACTATTGGGGGTCTGGAGACCCGAGTTGACTTGTTATTATTAGGCATGGTAGATTTCGATGTGATTCTGGGTATGGATTGGTTATCTCTGTACCATGCTATTCTGGACTATCATGCCAAGACAGTTACGTTGGCCATTCCGGGTATTCCGAGGATTGAGTGGCGAGGTTCGACTGATTATGTCCCCAGTCGGGTGATTTCTTTCTTAAAGACCCAGCGGATGGTTGAGAAAGGATGTTTATCATATTTAGCATTTGTGAGAGATGTTGGAGCTGAGACTCCTAGTATTGATTCTGTGCCCGTTGTGAGGGACTTCCCAGATGTGTTTCCAGCAGACCTACCAGGCATGCCACCGGACAGGGATATTGAATTTGGTATTGATTTGGTGCCGAGCACTCAGCCCATCTCTATTCCTCCTTATCGTATGACACCAGCTAAGTTAAAGGAATTGAAGGAGCAACTTCAGGAACTCCTAGATAAGGGGTTCATTCGCCCGAGTGTGTCATCGTGGGGTGCACCAGTGTTGTTTGTCAAGAAGAAAGATGGCTCAATGAGGATGTGTATTGATCACAGGCAATTGAACAAGGTAACGGTGAAGAACAAGTATCTTCTACCGTGCATTGATGATTTGTTTGATCAACTCCAAGAGGCGAGGGTGTTCTCGAAGATTGATCTTCGTTCAGGCTATCACCAGCTGAAGATTAGAGATTCTGATATTATGAAGACAACTTTCAGGATGAGATATGGGCGCTATGAGTTTCTGGTTATGTCATTTGGGCTGACTAATGCCCCAGCCGCGTTCATGCACTTGATGAACAATGTGTTCCGGCCATATCTGGATTCCTTTGTGATTGTGTTTATTGATGACATCCTGGTGTACTCGCGTAGCCAGGAGAAGAACGCGCAAAACTTGAGGATGGTATTGCAGAGATTGAGAGAGGAGAAGCTTTATGCAAAGTTCTCTAAGTGTGAGTTCTGTCTTAGTACTGTGACTTTTCCCGTACACGTGGTGTCTAGTGATGGTATTCAGGTTTACCCAAAGAAGATAGACCATCTTCAGCTATGGAGATCTGGAGTTTTCTTGGTTTGGCGGGGTATTATCGCCAGTTTGTCCAGGGATTTTCATCTATTGCTTTGTCCTTGACCAGGTTAGTGCAGAAGGGTGCACCGTTCGTATGGTTGGATGAGTGCGAGGAGAGCTTTCAGAAGCTCAATACAGCTTTGACCACAGCTCCAGCGTTAGTCTTGCCATCAGCTTCAGTTTCTTATACCGTGTATTGTGATGCATCGAGAGTTGGGATATGTTGTGTGTTGATACAGGAGGGTAGAGTCATTGCGTATGCTTCTCTTCAGTTGAAGCATCATGAGAAGAACTACCCTGTTCATGATTTAGAGTTGGCTGCCATAGTTCATGCCTTGAAAATTTGGAGGCACTACTTGTATGGAGTGTCCTGTGAGGTGTATACTGATCATCGCAGTCTCCAACACTTGTTTAAACAGAAGGATCTAAATTTGAGGTAGCGGAGGTGGCTTGAGTTACTTGACATCACCATTTTATATCATCCGGGGAAGGCCAATGTAGTGGCCGATGCTTTGAGCCGAAAGGCGGTTAGTATGGGCAGCCTGGCGTATATTCCAGTTGGGGAGAGACCCTTTTCAGTTGATGTTCAGGCTTTGGCCAATCGGTTAGTGAGGTTAGATATTTCAGAGCCTAGACGGGTGTTGGCTTATGTTGTTTCTCGGTCTTCCTTAAATGATCACATTCGTGAGCGCCAGTATGATGATCCACATTTTCTTGTCCTTAAGGACAGAGTTCAACATGATGATGCTAGGGATGTTACTATTGATAGCGATGGTGTGTTGAGGATGCAGGGCCGAATTTGCGTGCCCAATATGGATGGGCTTCGAGAGTTGATATTGGAGAAGGCCCATAGCTCGCGGTATTCTATCCATCCAGGTGCCGCGAAGATGTACCAGGATTTGAGACAGCATTATTGGTGGAGAAGGATGAAGAAAGATATTGTGAGTTATGTAGCTCGGTGCCTCAACTGTCAGCAGGTCAAGTATGAGCATCAGAGGCCCGGTGGTGTTCTTCAGCGTATAGATATTCCCGAGTGGAAATGGGAGCGGATTACTATGGACTTTGTGAGTGGTCTCCCTTGGACAACGAGGAAGTTTGATTCAGTTTGGGTGATTGTGGATAGACTGACCAAGTCCGCACACTTCATTCCGGTGTGTACCACCTATTCTTCGGAGCGGTTAGCAGAGATTTTTATCCGGGAGATTGTACGATTGCATGGGGTCCTAGTTTCTATTATATCAGATAGGGGTACTCAGTTTACCTCTCAGTTCTAGAGGACTTTTCTGCGAGAATTGGGTTCACAGGTAGAGTTGAGCACTGCATTTCATCCTCAGACGGATGGACAGTCCGAACGTACCATTCAGATATTGGAGGACATGTTGCGTGCCTATGTTATTGATTTTGGAGGTTCTTGGGCTGGTTACTTGCCTCTTACAGAGTTTGCTTACAACAACAACTATCAATCCAGCATTCAAATGGTGCCGTATGAAGCCTTATATGGGAGACGGTGTAGATCTCCGGTTGGTTGGTTTGAGCCCGGCGAGGATAGATTATTTGGGACAGAGTTAGTTCACGATGCCTTAGAGAAGGTGAAAGTGATCCAGGAGAGACTTCGTATAGCTCAGTCGCGTCAGAAGAGCTATGCGGACCGGAAGGTTCGAGGTGTATCTTATGCAGTGTGCGAGAAGGTCTTGTTGAAGGTTTCACCTATGAAAGGCGTTATGAGGTTTGGAAAGAAAGGAAAGCTGAGTCCAAGGTTCATTGGACCTTTTGAGATACTTAGGAGGATTGGGGAGGTGGCCTATATGCTTGCTTTTCCACCTAGCTTGTCAGGAGTTCATTCGGTGTTCCATGTTTCTATGCTCCGGAAGTATGTTGGGGACCCGTCTCATGTATTAGACTTCAGCACGATCTAGTTGGATGAGGACTTGACCTACGATGTGGAGCCGGTGGTTATTTTGGGTCCTCAGGTTCAAAAGTTGAGATCTAAGGACATAGCTTTGGTGAAGGTACAGTGGAGAGGTCGGCCCATGGAGGAAGCCACTTGGGAGACCGAGCAGGAGATGCGGAGCAGATATCCTCACTTGTTTGAGACTCCAGGTATGTTTCTTGACCCGCTCGAGGACGAGCGTTTGTTTAAGTTGGGGAGGATGTAACGACCCGACCCGTCGTTACGGGAGTTACCGCCCCGTTTTCCCCGTTTTATGCTTCTATATGTTTCATTATATGTGTTTGGAGAATTTGAAGTAATTCGGATAGAGTTCGGTTAGAAATGAAACAATAAGTCTCTTTATGAGAAGGTTAGTTTGGAAAAGTCAACCAAATGTTGACTTATGAGTTAGAAGACTCGGAATGGATTTCTGATGATTCGACTAGTTTCGGGGGATGATTTGTGACTTAGGAGCGCAATCGGAATTGAATTCGGAGGTCCGGTGTAGAATTAGGCTTGAAGTGGCTAAGGTTGGATTTTTGCGAATTCCGGATGGTAGTTGAGATTATGATCCGAGGGTCGGAATGGAATTTCGAGAGTTTCAGTAGCTCCATTAGGTGATTTCAGATATGCGTGCAAAGTTTCAGATCATTCGGAGGTGTTTAGGTCGGGTTTTAGATCAAATGCAAGTTTCAGAAGTTTTAGTTTAACTTAGGCTTGAATCCATGGTAATTCGATGATTTTGGTGTTTATGATAGTGTTTTTATGTTAGGAGCAATTTTGACTGAAGTAATAGAACATATCTGTGCATTTGGTTGAGGTCCCGAGGGCCTCGGGGTGATTTCGGATGGCTAACGGGGAGTTTTGAACATAAAAAAGTGAAACAGAAATTGCAGAGGAATTTTCCTCTATGCGATCGCGTAGGTATGCCTGCGATCGCGATCGCATAGAAGGTTCAGAGGGGGATGAAGATTTTCTCTATGCGATCGTGTATGGGAGTTTGCGATTGCATAGGTTGAGGAGATTGGGCAGTGCGGTCGCATGGGAAGTAATGCGATCGCGTAGAAGGGGGAGACAGTGCTATGCGATCGCATGGCCTATCCTGCGATCGCGTAAGAGGAATTGAGGGCCTGGAAATTTTGGCCTGTGCGATCGTAGGGGTAATGGTGCGATCGCATAGGGGTCGCTACAGTAATCTTGCAGAAAGTTTAAAACCCTTATATCCGCGACCTATATTATTTTTCCACCATTTTTCCTCCACCAAGAGAGCTTTTTGAGCGATTTGAAGAGGGTTTTCAACGGGTATTGATTGGAGGTAAGTCTCCTGGCTAGAAAACACCATTTTATGGAAGAATCAACACACAAATTCATGAAATTGGGTAGAAATTGTGAAGAACTAGGACTTTATTTTTGAAAACGAATTTTTAGCATTTGAAAGGCCATTTGAGCTCCGTTTTCGATAAACTTTATATGTACGGACTCGTGGAGAGACGAGAAATCGATTGATGTGATTTTCGGAATTTTTCGAGAAGTGGACCCGGGGCTCAGGTTTTACCAACTTAGTGAATTTTAGTACTTTTCGAGTATTTTTTATTGGGTTATGTTTTTTAACCCATATTTATGTATTCGTTGTAATTTTGACTAGATTCGACGTGGGAGGAGGTCGATACGAAAGGAAAAGGCATTGCGGACCATTCTACGGCCGGTTAGAGGTGAGTAGTTGGTGTATATGATGGCCTGAGGGTTTGAAACCCCGGCTTATCATATTGTGACGCTATTGTAGGGCGTGACTCGCACCCCATGGCAGGTGCGGGATTGGTTATCACTGTGGATTGTGACTTGGTCCATCCCGAACAAGAATGTTTCTATATTGGCGACTGATACGCACCTTGTATCGAATATATCTGGGCTTATTGCCGTGTTTGGGGCCTTGTGCCGATCTGTAGCATCCTTAGAGGATGAATATCATTGTGATAGCATGCTTTGTATAATCATTGATCTCAGTCCTGTGTTTAATCACTGTTATGAAATGCTAAGTCACTTTTCCTGAAGTTAAATATCTAAAGTATATTCTTCTTAATAAATTGGAAATTGGGATATTAATTGAATCTGTTACGTGACTCATATGCATATTGTGGACTGAGTATGGATCGGGCTGCACATCGCTGCGAATGTTATGATTATATTGCGCTTGGGCTGAAGGAGCCCCTCCGGAGTCTGTACATACCCCCAGTGAGCGCCGTCGACGTTAAATGGATTGGGCTGTATACCACAGCATGTTCATGGCATTGAATCCTTACATTTTACTTGATTGTTATATTTGAAGTTGTTTTGCTGTTGGTTCGTAGTAAGGTGTCGGACTGTTAGTTTTAGCTTTGCTTTGTGGCATTTCGTGGGTTGCTTATCTTCAGACATTTTATATGCTTATTAGTCACGGAGTCGGTAGTACTCACCCCTACTCCCCGCACCTTGTGTGAAGATTCAGGTGCACCGGAGGCTTAGCTGAGCAGTCTTTGTTTTCCAGAGCTTATCAGAGTTGTTGAGGTAGCTGTTTGACGTTCGCAGGACCTGACTACTCTTCCTATTTCAGTTTTATTTTTATATATACATTTTCAGACTTGAGTATTTTCGTTCAGATATTATTATTCAGATTGTTTTCGAGTCTCTAGACTCGTGACCCCAGATCTTTTGGGAGTGTTTTTATCAGACTTCGTATTTCTCAGTATTATTCTTCGATAAATATTGGATTATTATTCTAAAACTATTATATTCTCTTTAAATTTTCGGTTTTGAGGTTTACGGTTGATTTGGAAACAACTGTGGTTAGGCTTGCCTACCTTTAGGGTTGGGCGCCATCACAACCGGATTTGGGTCGTGACACAATGTATGCTAATCAGTAATCAGTATATTTTTCAAGACATAATATGAGATGAAGTAAGAAATATATAATGTTAGAGCACTTACCCTGTCCAAGAAAAGGTTCTTCCCATGTGGCTTATTGGCACCTATTCTTCAGAGCGGTTGTCTGAGATTTACATCCGTGAGATCGCCCGTATTCATAGTGTTGCCTATCATTTCTGATCGAGGTACGCATTTCACCTTGCACTTCTGGAAGATAGTACAACGTAAGTTGGGCACTTAGGTTGAGTTGAGCATATTATCATCCTCAGGTGGACGGACAATCCGAACGCACTATTTAGATATAGGAGGATATGATCTGCACTTGTGTTATCAATTTCAGGGGTTCTTGGGATCAGTTCTTGCCACTTGCGGAGTTTGCCTACAATAACAACTACCAGTCTAGCATTTAGATTTCATTTATGTATTTTTTTCTTTCCTGTCGTTATTATATACTGCGTATAAGTTATAGTGTAGGTGGCCAGCCTTAGCCTCGTCACTGTTTTGTTGAGGTTAGGCTCGGCACTTACAAAGTGCATGTTGTCGATTGTACTCATACTACATTCTGCGTTTCTTGTGCAGATTTTAGAGTCTGTCTCAGCGGCGGTTATTAGCGTGCTCAGATTGGCCAGCTTGAGGAGACTTGAAGTACAACTGCTTAGAGTCAGCAACTCCTAGAGTCCCCTTTCCTTTCTATTTAATTAGTTGTGTACTTTTCTTTAGTCAGCTTTATGTTTTATTTAGATCTTTATTTGTACCATCTTGTAGTTCGTGCACTTATGACATCAGGTCCAGGGTTGTCTCAAATATTTTTGTTATTATAGCTTCTGCACTTTACTTTGGATTATTATAGGTATTTCAGTTCTTTCTTATTGTTTAATTTAAACTGTTGAAAATGGATAAATTGTTCTAACGTTGGCTTACCTAATAAGTGAAATGTTATGCGTCATCACGGTCCCGACGATTGAAATTCCGGAATGTGACAGATAAAGGGAATACAAAATCCCAATTATAGTACAAATCTGAAGATTGATGTCCCCAACTTACACATAAAAGAAAAACAAAAGAAAGAGAGGAAAGTTGGAGCACAAAATGGCTCGGACACTATCGTTATTAAAAAAAAAAAGGTTTGAGAGCAAATGGTGTCACTATTATCTTTTGTCCAGCTAATGTGAAACTAAAAGGGTAAAAAACTTTAGAGAGAAAATAAAGTTAAAGGTTGAGAAAGATGTGGTTCAAAGTACTTCAGAAACATAAATGGCACAGCATATACTTCTCTTCTTCTTCTTCTTCTTCCCTTTTCTGCTTTTGATATGCTCCTAGATAACAAACTCAAACACTTAATTGACAACTTCTCTTATTCTAAAAGCTCCTCTCGGGAGATCTACCAGCCAAAATTGAAATGTCTGCCCAAACATAAAATAGAGGTTGGATAATATCAATTATAAGCTGTCAACTACTGATTAAAAAAGCATAGCTGAAAAATACTGCTTATCTTATGTATTAAACCATCATCAATGATTGAACTACTCAACTTCTTAACCATTTCATAAAATTCTTCTACTTCATTTACTGTAATTGCAAATCAAAATTCATCAAACTTTATGTTTCAATTGATCACTTAAAAAACACTATAGAATTTTGTAATTAGATTACCTAAAAGCTTCACATAATTAGGTGGATAGCCCTTTAGCCACCTACTCAGCTAAAAGAAATTAAATAAAATCATAAGTTAACCCTAAAATAATTAATAAAATTGTCCATCTTCAAACAATTTAATTTTTTTATATATGAATTGGTCACACAATTTAACAAAATATTAAAGTTGGTAAATATGAGTAAATTTACATCGAGATCCGTTAGCAAGTCGAGTGAAGTCCCTGTAATCAAAACGCAACTTCTTGGGACTGTACAACTGCTGACATCCGAAGCAACCGGACGAGGCATAGATTAAAGCTTAAATAATTGCATGTGTTATTAATAAGTACCCCCAGTCTACTTTAATTGATCTTTTTAGTTGTTTCAGACATATTAAGTGATTCATTTCTGCCACGATCAGAATTTTCCACTGCCGAGATCGTGATGGCGCCTAACATTCTACTAGCTAAGCAAGCCAACGTTACAAATTATTTCAACTTTTTCTTTTATCTTTTAACAATTTACAAGTTAACATAAGTAAATTAGCGGAATCAATGTGGAAGAACAGAATTTAACAGATTATCTTAATACAAATACGAAACCATAATAAAACTACACCCAAAAATGGTGTCACAATCTCATAGACGGTCTACAAATACTACAAACAATGTTCTAAACAAAGGAATATACATCTGTTTATAAAGCAGATAAACAGAAAAGAAATAGGATAGAGGGGGACACCGGGCCTACGGACACCTGCAGGACTACCTCGGGTCTCCAATGGACTGAAGGCAGCAACCTCGAACTATGGTCTGTATGATACAGTACCGGGATCTGCACAGAAAGTGCAGAGTACAATATCAGTACAACCAACACCATGTACTTGTAAGTCGAGCCTAACATTGGCGAAGTAGTAACGTGGCTAGGAGACGACAACCAACATAAACCTGTGCAGTTAATATCTAACAGAATGACCATAATAGAAGCTAAACAGAAATTAACGGGATGGGGCAACATGCTATAGGGGTACCAGAATAAGAAATCACAGTAATAACAGAAATGAAACAACTAATGCACTTGAACCGATGACAACAAATAATCACAGCAAATAAAAAATAAAATGCACGGCATCACCCTTCGTGGTTTTACTCTCAATCCTCACAATGCAATCGATAATAGAAATGTGCGCGGCATCACCCTTCGGGCTTTATTTCTCTTCCTACCATATGCATCAATATAAATGTAAATGTGCACGACATCACTCTTCGCGCTTTATCACTCTTTCCTCACCATATACATAATTATGAACGTGCACGACATCACCCTTCGTGCTTTATTACTCTTTCCTCACCCAAACAGTAGAAACGATAACATCCCTGCAAGGGAATCAACAATAGAAACAATAACATCCGGGTAAGGGAATCAACAATAGAAATAATAGCATCCCGATAAGGGAATCAACTATAACCAGTCTCGTTTCAACAGTTTGCTTCACAACATAAATTTCAACTTGAGTCAATACTCAACAATAGTCACTTATCAAGAAAATATCATAAGTCTTGTTCAACATGGAAAATCACCAATTTAAGCGTGAATCATAATAAGAATTACAACGATCACAATTTAAGACTCACTTGCGTGCTCGACACCAACGTATAGATACTTGTCACCACACCTATAGGTCGTACTCAACTATAACACATAGCAAATAAGACACAACTCATATTACCTCAAGCTAAGGTTAGACCCAACACTTACCTCGATTCCACGGCCAAAATCAAGCCTCAAATACCACCTCCCCTCTAAATTTCATCTCTAATCCGCTTGTATCTAGCCATAATTAACTTAACAACATCAATAAATGCTAAATAATTTAACTCCAACACTTAATTGTAGGTTTTCGGACCAAAACCCATTCACCCATTCACCCAAATGTGTAATTAGTTTCGGAATCCAATCCCAAATCGAGGTCTAAATTCTCAATTTTGTAAAATTCCCAATTTTTTCCATAATGCCTAATTCTATCACGAAAAAACAAGATTTAGACCTAGAAATCTAATGGTTGTTGATAGAAAATGAAAGAGATGAGTTTAAGAATAAAAACTTATGATTTGGTGTTGAAATCCCTCATCAAAAATCGCCCAAGGTCGATTTCTATGGAAGAAAATATGAAATTTTGGTCTAATCCCGTGAGGGTTCTATTTTTAAATTCGCTGGACAGACCTACATTGCGTTCGTGAGAGGTCTTTGTGATCACAATACACAACCGCGTAAGGCCTTTGTGTTCGCAAGTCCATCAACGCGTTCGCGTAAGGCAATTCCCCCCAAGCCATCACGTTCGTGTAGAAGGACAAGACTCCCCTCCCACAGATCCCTTGTTCATCGCATTCGCGAGAGGATGAGCGCGTTCGCAAAGTATACCACCCAGTGCTTCGCGTTCGCGTCCAATCCTCCGCGTTCGTGAATAAGGAATTTATCCCTCAGACAATTTATACTTCACAATTGAGAGCGTTGCTTCGCGATCGCGAAGCATAAGATACCTGTGCACCTGCAATAACAAACAATAGAATTCTCTAAGTGTAAAACACCATGTGGCCTATCTAAAATTCACCCGAGCCCTCTGAGTTCCAAACCAAACATGCATAAAAGTGTAAAACCATCATACGGACTTGCTCGCACGATCAAATTGACAAAATAACATCTAGAACTACGAATTTAGCATAAAAATCAAGGAAAAATCTCAAGAACTATTAAACTTTCTATTTTCACTACCGAGGGTCCGAATCACGTCATATAAACTCCGTTTCTTACCAAATTTTGCAGACATAACTTAAATAGCATATTAAACATGTACCGGGCTGTAGAACCAAAATATGAGCCCGATACCATCAAAATCAAGCATCGTTAAATTTCCAAAAACCCTTATATTTTCAGCTAAATAATTTTCTTCAAAAATTTATTTCTCGGGCTCCAGAACTTGGATTTCAATTTTGGGCATATGCCCAAGTCCCACATTATTCTACGGACCCTCCGTGACCGTGAAATAGTAGGTCCGGGTCCATTTACCTAAAACATTGACTGAAGTCAACTTAATTATATTTTAAAGGCAAAAATTTAGCATTTTCTCAAATTTTCACATAAAGGATTTTTGGAAGAACACCAGACTGCACACGCAAATCAAGGAGGAAGAAAATAAGGTCTTGAAGGCTCCCACCCCGGAATGGGTTCTAAAACACGAGATGAGCTTTTGGATCATCACATTCTTCACCTCTAAAACAATATTTCATCCTCGAACGGACATAGAAAAATACCTGAGTCAGTGAAAAGATAGGAATATTGGTTCCACATATCTAACTCGGACTCCCAGGTAGATGCCTCGACAGGTTGGCCTCTTTATTGAACAAGAACCGAAAGGTAACTTTTCGATCTCAGCTAATGAACATGCCGGTCTAGAATAGCTACCCGCTCCTCCTCATACGTCACGTCATTGTCCAACTGGACAGTGATGGATTCTAACACGTGGGATAAATCCGCGTGATACTTTAAAAGAATGGACACATGAAACACTGGATGCACAACTGATAAACCCGACTGCAATGCAAGTCTGTAAGCCACCTATCCCACTCGATCAAAGATCTCAAAAGGGCCAATGAACCTAGGGATTAGCTTGCCCTTTTTCCCAAATCTCATCACACCCTTCATAGGCGACACCTAAAGCAATACTCGCTCTCCGACCATGAATGCCACATCACAAACCTTATGCTCGACATAACTCTTCTACCTAGACTAAGCTGTACGAAGCCTATCCTGAATGGTCTTAACCTTCTCCAACGCATCTTGAACTAAATTTGTACTCAACAACCGATCCTCTCCCAGCTTAAACCACCCAACCGGCGACCGACACCGCCTACCATGTAATGCCTCATAGGGAGCCATTTGGATGCTCGACCGATAATTATTATTGTAGTCAAACTCTGCTAATGGAAAGAACTAATCCCAAGAACCTCCAAAGTCAATAACACATGCCCGTAGCATATCCTCCAAACTCTGAATAGTGCGCTCAGACTGTCCATCCATTTGAGGATAAAATGTTGTGCTCTACTCGACTCGCATACCCAAATCACGCTGTACTGCCCTCTATAAATGTGAGGTAAACTGCGTACCTCAGTTAGAAATGATAGAAACAGGCACACCATGAAGATGAACGACCTCTCGGATATATATCTCTGCCAACCGCTCAGAAGAATAGGAAACTGCCACAAGAATGAAATGTTGACTTAGTCAGCTTATCCATAATAACCCACACTGCATCGAACTTCCTCTAAGTCCGTGGGATTCCAATAACAAAGTCCATAGTGATACGCTCTAACTTCCACTCAGGAATCTCAATATTCTGAAGCAAACCACCAGGTCTTTGATGCTCGTACTTTACATGCTAACAATTCAAACATCGAGCTATTGATAACCAATTTTCCCCATATATTGTTATATACTCAAAATAGCATGTACATGCATATATAAGCATGCCCAAGAATTTTGGTATTTTTTCCTTATTTTTAAAGATTTTAAAAGCAATTTATTGTCCATTTTAGCAGTACAAAATCAATAATTATTCCAAAAAATTATCCTTTTTGTGATTATCCTATTTTATTCTCATATTTATACCAATATATAATTAAGATAATTTTTGCATATTTTTTACGCATTTATTTGGTATTTTTAAAGCTAAGTATATATAATTATAATTATAGCCTATTTTACGATTAGAAGCATTTTACAATTGTAAAATCATTTCCAGTATGTTTAGATTAATATTTATACATTATTAGTTAGTCTAGTACCTTTAATTTGTTTTAAAATCTTTTTTTAACTATTTTATAAAAAAATAAAAAAGGAAAAATTGGCTATTTAACAAACAACCCTTTATTATTTCAATCCTAGCCAATTTAACCACATCCCCATCAAATTTAATTGGCCCCATATCCAATTAAAACACCCCAAACCAATCCCTAATATAACCCGGCCCAACCCCGATTAATCTGAGCCGTTGATTAAATAAGATCAATGACCCAGATTACCTTTCCTTAATTAAAATTCTAACTACCCCCACCCCTCATTCTTCACAGTCTCTCATCTCTCTCTCTATCTCTAGTCTCTTCTAGAGACTTCTGTCTCTTCCCCTTCTCCAACGAATCCCTTCATCTTCTCTGGCGACCTTCTCCACCGGAGACCATGGATTCCTCACCCTCTGCCTCGTATTGTTCTCTCATGCCGGTAAATGTCATCCCTAAGGCCCTTGAAAGGCGAGGACCCATCTACTCATACACATGGTGTTCCTGTTTGCTTCAGACCTCCGAAGTTTGATTTCGAGTGAGGCATGTGATCTTTGAGGTTCAAGCCAGTAACGTTTGAGGTTCTTCTTATCTTCTCTGCGGTTTTCTTTGAAACCCTAATGTTTGGAACCTCCAATTCTTTTAGATTTACATTAGATCTACGCATATTATGAGTTATTATGATGTTTCCTTTAAAAAAACTTTCTATTTTTCTAAACAGACCTTCACTTTTAACTAGTGTTCCGAAACCCTTTCTCAAAATGGTTTTCTTTATTGATTTTTAACACTATCTCATGATTTTCCCTCATATTTACCATTGTTGAAGTCTTTTCCTTGTGATTGGGTCAGTATATGTGTTTGATTATCACAAATGGCTTGAAATTCTAGCGATTTTACTCTGTTTTCGTATTAGGGTTTATGGCTCTTCGTCTCCTTTGCATGTATCATGTCTACTCTGTTGATTCATACTAGTATCTGTATGAAACCCTAATTTTTAGACTTAGAACCCTGAAAGCTGCTCTTTTTTCTTGTGTGCTTGCATATGCGTCCATGTTTCACTAATCTTTACCCTATGCTGTTTGTCTTTGGGTTCATCTTGCATCCCTGACTCACATGACTCCTAATGTTATATACTAGGGTTTCTGATTTTCGTCTAATGTGTGTTTATTCCCTTTAAATTAGTGTTAGCTTGCCACTTTGAATCCTTGAATGATTGTGACTAGTACTTTACTGATTTTTTGTATTTTCCTTTAACCATGATCCTTGCCTTAGAACTCTTTGCTGATTTTATGTATTTTCCTTTAACTGTGACACTTGCCTTAACACTCTTCACTGATTTTGTGAATTTCCTTACTTGTTGATATCTGCCTTAACTGATAACTAATTCCATGCTATACTAGGGGATCTCTTATGATTTTCAAAATGATACTCTACCTTATTGTATGTGCAAGCATGTCGCCAATTGATTCTTACTTTCCTTAATTCATATGTTTTGTACTTGGTCCTAATCATACGCCTTATTCTTTACTACTCTATGTATGATTGAAATTAGTCTTTCAATTAGTCTCTTTCCTTTTTTGTCACCCTAGTAGCCATTTGAACTAGGACTCCCCAATTAAAGGGGAGTACTTACATTGATTGGGATTCTGATTTTATTTACTTCTATAAATACACTACACTTTACTTCTTACTTTATTTTCTACTCGTTTTTAGAACTATAAATACACTACTCTTTCATTAACAAAGGGACATCAGGAAAAACTCTCAATTCTATGTTCTCTTGTGCTCTTTCTCTCTTTCTCCTTTTGCTCTATTGCTATTCTCTACTCTTTCCTATTATTAGCCGATTGTAAGCCAAGGCTAAAATTGTGTTATCACTTTCTCTTTGCATCCTGATCTTGCTCTTTACTGGTATGTCCTAGTTTCAATTCAAAGCTCCAAAAACAATGTGATTCTCTATTTGTTTCAGTTCTTACTATTTCTAATTTGCTTCTATTTGTGGTTCTCTTGCGAAATCTGTAATTAAAATGTATTACTAGCATGTTATTATGTCTTCCCTTCTCTTTGGATTAGTATACCCCCTTTATGTGTGTTTCCAAGCATGACTTGCATACTTATCCCAAATCCCTATCACCTTTCTATGTGGTTGTTCTTCACATTTGTTTTTTCCTATGACTATGCCTGAAAGTGTTTGAGCTAGTCCTAGACCTTCACTGGGTCACAGTTTTTGTCATATCTGTCCTTAACCCCTACTATCCCTGTTTGTGTTTGCTGGACCAGCCTTGGTTCCGTAGTCTTTGGCTGTGTATGAATCTATCTTTGGAGGTGCTTGTTGTTTATTACTCTATTCTGCTTTAAAAAAAAATATTTTTTTACTAAACAGAGTCTCTTTGTTTTTATGAAATATTTTAAGTGAAATTCCTTTCAACACTGTCAAAACATTTTCGTACTCTCTTACACTTCACTTTATTCCTAGATACTTAAGTTCTACCCCCTCACTGTGAGCACTGTTTCGGGGACCTCCTGAGTACCCTCTAAACTCTGACACACTAAGGCTGGTATCTCCGCACTGCACATGTTTAACTCCTAGTTACTACGTCTGGGCGTGAGCATGGCCCAAGAGCCCTCGAGGTCCTTAGGAAACTTTGGCATGCCCAAGCTATGAAAGGCTATTTTGGCAGTAAAGTTTGGAGGATTTGGGCCTATTGAAGGCTACCTATAGAATAACTTCTTATTTTATTTATTTCATTACTGCAATTCAGATACTACTGGTTTGTAATAATTTGTAAATGAATGATTGTGGGCCGAATAGTGAATATGGGGTAGGGGTATGCATGTTTATTTCTATGGGTAGAAAACATGTTTATAAGTTTTTATTTAGCTATTTGCGCAATAGATAACCTGTTTAGGACATGCATTTCATATGTTAGAAATCCTGTTTTAGGTCTTTTATTCTCAGCATATTATTGTACTCACTTCGTAATTTTAATTATTAACAAACTGCCATTACTGCATTGGCATAGTAGAGATCATGTTTTAGGAACTCTTCTGTGCATTAGACATCCTGTTGCTTAGAGTTTTATACTTATCAGGATTGCAATTGTCAAAACGCCTATTAGCATGCTTAATCTAATAATACAAGTACTATGCGTATCCTTTCATTTTAAATCAGAATCAAATATGCATGTCCACTCTTTAAGATAATCAGACAATATATATGATGCCTAGGCAAACTTTAGGCCTAATAAGAATTGATTGATCATGTGGTTACCAGTTTAAGACTAGCTAGCCTCTTTTAATTTTGAACTCTGCCACTTCCATTCTTATTTTGATTCTCTGAACTTCACTCTGTTTTACTAAACTCTCGCCCTACTTTGAAATGATCTCGAAATTGTGTATATGTTCTACTATGTTTTCTACTAGGTTACCCTTTTCTGCCCAGAATCGTGCTATTATTTTCAAAATATTTATCCTACGTCTCGTCAAGTTAATGTATCTCCATGCCTTTACTCTATTTTACAAAGAATGTTTTAACGATTTTATCTATATTTTCACTAACTCCTAAACTGCTATATAGTTGTAAATCCTACTACTCTCCCAAGTCTTATTTTTGAAAACCGAGCATTTTTCAAATCACTTAGTCTTAATTAAGCTTCTGCTTTCACTGAAACTCACTGTTTAATTTCAATATTCCATCTTTTAAAACTCTTGTCTTTGAGACCTTAAATGTGTTTGAGACGTGCTAATTCACTTGTGTAGGGATCTGTGAGCCTCTATGTGCCTTTGTATGTTCCCCTTATGTGCAGTCCTATTTGTTATGTATGTTGCTTAGCATTTTTGCCTTTAAACTTAAGGGTTCAGCCTAGTCCCTACCACGTAGGAATAGTGGTCCTAAATACCCTCCAGGACTTATAGGACGGGATGAGTAATAGCACGCAATAAGTATTCGTGACCAACTCACGCGTTTAATAACCTTTGTGGGGTGGGAAGAGTAGAATATGGATATGATGACCATGCGATAACACCACATGTATAAATTGTTATCGAATGTTGTGTGGGGTGATCCATATTGATTATAAACCTAGGAATCCCCTTTCCCTTTATTTGTTTTTTTTCATTTATTGTTTAAATCTTTTCTTAAAATTTTTGCCCTTTTTATCTATCCTTAAATTTCAATTTACTTGCAATATTATGTGAAAACTCCCTCTAGTTGAACCCTTATTTGCTTACTTGTTAAGTTAAGTCACAATTGTAACATGGCCTGGAACCATACTCGAGGTGGTGCCTAACACTTTCCCCTCGAGATAATTTCTAGCCCTTATCCAAACTCTGGTTTTCAAACTCAAAAACCCCTTTTGTGTCCTAATGTACTTAATCATTATGTGGCGACTCTCCAAATTCCAAAACAAACCCAAATCCCAAAAGGGAAAAGAGTTGTCCTCCCAAATGTCGTAAACTCGATTTCGCCTTTAAGGAAAAAAAAGGGGGCATTGACACGAGCTACATATGCAACAATATCCTTCTTCATCCTCCTCTACCAATAATGCTGCTACAAGTCCTGATACATCTTAGCAGTGCTCGGATGAATAGAATACCAGGAACTATGGGCCTCCTCTAGAATCAGCTCACGGAGTCCATCCACATCAGGCACACAAACTCGACCCTGCATTCTCAAAACACCATCATCTCCAAATGTAACCTGCTTGGCACCACCGTGCCGCACTGTGTCCTTGAGGACAAGCAAGTGAGGATCATCATACTACTGATCTCTGATACACTCAAATAATGAAGAGCAAAAAACTATGCAAGCTAAACACAGCTGGGCTCGGAAACTTCCAACCTCACGAATTCATTGGCTAAAGCCTTAACATCCAATGCAAGAGGACTCTCACTGATTGGAATATACGCAAGGCTGCTCATACTGACTAACTTCCTACTTAAAGCATCGTCCACTACATTGGCCTTCCCAAGTGTCATGACCCAAAATCTCTCCGAAGGAGTCATGGTGGTACCTAGTCTCTAAACTAGGAAAGCCTAACATTAACTGAAATAACATTAACATTTACTAACTTCAAATTAAATAACTCTAAATAAATCACAATTCCCAAAACTGGTGGTATAAGTCACGAGCCTTTCTAAGAGTAGTTATGCAAAATAAATACAACACTATTCCAGAACGAGATGGAATCAATGGAACATCAATAATAAACAAAGGTGACTCCGAGGCCTGCAAACGCTGCATCAGGTTACCTTGAGTTTCCAGCGTGACGATCCGCACCGCTACTATCGGTCAATACCTGAAGCTGTACAAAAAAAAAATCTATGAAAGTGTAGTATGAGCACACCATCGCGGTGCCCAGTAAGTATCAAGACTAACCTCGGCGGAGTAGTGACGAGGAACAGTTAAGACACCTACTGGTCAAATGAAATAAATAGGATATGATAATAAAATATCAGGACAAGGGTAACAAGGTAATATCAACAGTAGAGAGAAATCAAAATACAATAGTTGAGACAATAAAGGGAGATCACAGATAGTACCAAACTATAATCAAGTAAATCAATCCTGACGTAACAGGGACACATACAAGTAGGAATGTATTCAAATAAAGAAGGCAATGTAAACTCACTTAATCATATGATGTATATACAAAATCCCGACCAACTCAATCCTCGGTTTCTCATATCATAATCTCAAGTTTAGAACCTTCAGCACACATGGCATCTTGTGCCCACATATTATTCCATCTCACTTTTCATAACAACATTCTCATTTACATAACATAAAGTAAATTACAATTTCTAAACCAATTAGGAAAAATAGTGAGAAAAGACAAAGTTGAATTTAGAAATCATTTGAGTAAATAAAGTACCTTTTTCAAATAAAATGCAACATCGAATAAAGTATTACCTTTAACATGAGATTTAATAAATTACGACTGAGTAGAAATCCCTTATTGAGTAAAATATATATCAAACGGCTTAAAGAGATTTAATTGAGAAACTAAATAAATAATAAAGGTAATAATTTTTGAAATTTGAAGTATTGAAATATATATACAATTACGGTGAGTTCAAATTAAAAAGAGATCTTTCACGACAACATAGTATAAATTCCTTTATTTTAAATCACGATATTACAAATAACTCAAAGGGACATGAGCAAATATTGAGGGAACCTGAAATACTGACATAAATAAGTAGAGAAGCAAGGTAATTATCAACTTTAGAACAAACAAAATAGTAAAACAGTAACAAGCGCACGACATCACCCTTCCGCCTTTACTCTTCTCCTCACCATAAAAATCAATAAAAATGGCACGGCATCACCATTCGTGCTTTTAATCTCTCATAATAATGGCACGACATCAACCTTTGTGATTTTACTCTCAATAATGTAGCACAACATCATCCTTCATGCTTTTACTCTCACAGAATATGGCACGACATCACTCTTCGTGCATTAGCAATCACAATATTGGCACGACATCACTCTTCGTGCATTAACAATCATAATATCGGCACGACATTACCGTTCGTGCAATAACACTCACAATATTGGCACGGCATCACCCTTCGTGCATTAACACTCACTCACAATCTCATACATGATATCACCCTTCGTGCTTTACACTCTTCCTCACCCAAACAATCGAAACAATAACATCCCGACAAGGAAATCAATAATAGAAACAATAACATCCCGTCAAAGAAATCAATAGTAGAAACAATAACATCCCTGCAAGGGAATCAATAATAAAAATAATAACACCCCGGCAAGGGAATCAACAATAGAAATAATAGCATCATGGCAAGGGAATCAGCAATAACCAATCTAGTTTCAACAGTTAGCTTCGCAATATAGATCTCAACTTGAGACAATACTCAACAATGGTCAATTTCCAAGAGAATATCATAATATTTGTTCAACATGAATGATCGTCAATTTAAGCATGAATAGTACATAATAAGAATCACAGAAAGACCAATAAGCACAATAACCTTAACAAAATAACAAGTCATAAATAACACGTGATAACTACATGGTAACCATAACAATTGGACATACAACATATTTGCACGAAGTCACAGAGGAACTCTCAATCAAGAAGGGTCAAACAATAAGGAAGACAATCAGTTCAATTAAGGCAAATAAGGGTCAAGTAACAAGTAGAGTTAGAGGAATGCTAACAATATCACATGGAGCATATAAGGGCAATTTAAGCAATTAGGAAACTCAATCATAACTGAATACTTCCCATATAATGAATATAAGGACCTAAGAACCCTAAAGGAAAATTTCCCACAAATAAGTCAGAGAACACACTCGTCACCTCGCATGCATGGACTACAATTAGCATAGAAGACTTAAATCCTAAAGGGAAGTCCCCCACACAAGGTAAGGCAAGATACTTACCTCAATCTGGCCAATTCAATACTCAATTTACATTTTCCTTTACTATTCATCAACGCTTGGCTCAATCTATCCAGAAACAACTTGAATACATCAAACAATGCAAGAGAAAACAATTTCAATTGACAAAACTATGATCCTTATACAATTTGCAAAAAGTCAACAAAAGTCAACTTCTCGATCCCACATCTCAGAACCCAATAAAATTTACAAAAACTGAATAACCATTCCGTAAAAAGTTCACCCACACAAAAATTATCTAATTATGATACCATTTGGTCATTCAAATCATCATTTTATATTTTTGAAAGATTTCATAATTTTCCCCAAATTTTTTTTTTAGATTCTCATGAATTTGATGTTAAATCTATGATATCATCACAAAAATATAGTTGGAAATCGATTAGAGACACTTATCCAATAATTTGGAGAAGTTTGGGTCTTTGGAAAATCGCCAATGGAGGTTTAGGGTTTGAGATAATTAAAAAATTGGTGAAAATATTGTAAAAAATCTCACTTAACAGGCCTCACATGTCACATTTTTGATCTATGGTTCACAACCCTCGCAAATTGTGAACAAAGAAGGGCTAGTAGAAGCCGCATTTGCAACCAAAAGGTCGTATTTGTGAACTGGGCATCGCAATTAAGATGAAAAAGTTCGCATTTGCGACCACACCAGAAATCAGCAATTTTTCCCGACACGAAAATGAGCATAACTTCCTCATATGATGTCCAAATTCGATGATTCTTTTTCCTATGGCTCCGTAATTTCGACACAGATCTAATAGTTCAATAAAAAATTAATTTGGATCTCATTTGCTCAATGTGGTATTATTTTTTCTTGAAGAAATGATGATGAAGCATCCAAAAACAATTACAACATAGCCTAAACCTATCTGAAACTCATCCAAGCCCACGGGGCTCCAAACCAAACATGCACCCAGGTCAAAAAATATCATACGGACTTGCTCGTTCGATCAAGTCATCAAAATAACATAAAAAACTATGAATTTAACCTCAAAACTCATAATTTTCTAACTTTTCAACCGGACGTCCAAATTATGTCAAATAGATTTCGATTCTCACCAAATTTCACAGATAGGACTTAAATAAAATAAAAACTTTTACCAGGCTCCAAAACCAAAATACGAGCCCGATATTAATGAGTTCAAACATTAATTCATTTCTTCAATTCCTTTAAAAACCAACACATTAAATTTCTTCAAAAATTATTTTCTAAGGCTAGGGACCTTAGAATTCAATTCCGGGCATACGCCCAAGTCCCATATTTTACTGCGGACCTCCCGAGATTGTTGGAACATAGATTCAGGTTCGTTTACTCAAAATATTAGCCAAAGTTGACAAAAAACCAAATTTTAACACTAGAAATTATTATAAGTTTTCTCTCCATATTTTCACATAAAAGCTTTCTGACACGCCATATAAATACTGCCTCCAAATCTTCAGCACGTGAACAATGGCTGCTAGCTCCAAATCATGAATTGGATAATTCTTCTCGTGGAGTTTCAAGTGGTACGAAGCATATGCAATAACCTTGCCATTATGCATCAACATCGCACTAAGTCCAATGCGAGATGCATCATAATATACTGTATATGGCCCTGAACCTGTGGACAATACCAACGCCATCACCGTAGTCAAAGCTGACTTGAGCTTCTAAAAGTTTGCCTCACACTCGTTTGACCACTTGAACTGGGCACCCTTCTGGGTCAACCTGGTCATCGGGGCTGCTATAAATGAAAACCACTCCACAAACCTACGGTAATTACCCGCCAAACCCAAGAAACTCTAGATCTCTGTAGCTTATGTGGGTCTAGGCTAGTCCTTGACTACCTCAATCTTCTTAGGATCTACCTGGATACCCTGTGCTGATATGACATGACCCAGGAATGCTACTGAACTCAAACAAAACTCACATTTCAAAAACATAGCATACAACTGACTATCTCTCAGAGTTTGGAGAACAACACAAAGATGCTGCTTGTGCTTCTCTCGACTGCGGGACTAGATCAAGATATCATCAGTGAATACAATCACAAAGGAATCCAGATAAGGCTTGAATAACCGGTTCATCAAATTTATAAAAGCTACTGGGGCATTTGTCAACCCAAATGACATCACTAGAAGCTCAAAATGCCCGTACTGAGTGCGAAAATCCGCAACTGATGGTAGCAAGATGTCAAATCAATCTCCGAGAATACCCTGGCACCCTAAAACTAATAAAATAAATCATCAATCCTCAGCAATGGATACTTGTTCTTGATGGTGACCTTGTTCAACTGCCTATAGCCTATGCACATTCTCATCGATCCATCCTTCTTCTTAACAAACAACACCGGCGTACCCCTAGGTAAGACACTAGGTCTAATAAAGACCTTTATCAAGCATGTCTTGCAACTGTTCTTTCAATTCTTTCAACTCTGGCTGGGACATACAATATGGTAAAATAGACGCAAAAAACATAGAACAACTGGTGCAAGAATCAATGCATAAAGTCAATATCCCTATCGGGTGGCATCCCCGTAAGGTTTGCAAGAAATACCTTTGGAAACTCGCGAACAACTGGCACAGAATCCATAGAAGGAACCTCAGCACTAGAATTACAAACATACACCAAATAAGCAAAACACCCCTTATCGACCATACGCCAAACCTTAATATTAGAGATAAGCCTACCGGTAGAATGACCAGGAGTCCCTCGCCACTCCAAACGAGGCAAACCCGACAAAGCTAAGGCCACGGTCTTGGAATGACAGTCCAATATAGCATGACACAGTGACAACCAATCCATCCCCAAAATGACATTGAAGAGTACCATATCAAAAAGTAGGATATCTATAAGGGTCTCAAGACCCTCAATGATAACCGCACACAAATGATAGACACGATTTACCACAAGAGAATCACCTACTGGTGTAGACACACATATATGAGCACTCAAAGAATCACAAGGAACAACCAAATATACATCAAAATAAGATGACACATAGAAGTATGTAGACCCTGGGTCAAATTGAACTGAAGTGTCTCTACTATAAACTGAAACCGTAACTATGATAACTACATCAGAGGACTCAGCCTCAGGCCTGGCTAGGAAAGCATAACATCGGGGCTGGGCTCCACCACTCTGAATTACATCCCTAGGACGACCTCCTACCGGCTGGTCTCCACCTCTAGATGCCTGACCTCCACCTCTAACGGCCTGTCATACACCTCAAACACCTTGACCCCTACCTCTAGCTGGCTGAGCGGGTGGTGGAACAATCGGTGCCGAAACCATAGTGCGAGAACCTTGATGCTGAGAACTACTCGAGGCTCGAGGGAAAAATCTAGCAATGTGCCTCGTATCACCATAAGTATAATAAGACTTCAGCTGATGAGACTGCTGACCCTGAAACTGACCCTGACAGACTGAGTAACCATCATTAAATCTCTGGAGCGGAGGTATACTGATAGGAGCTGGTGGTGCACTATAGAGTAGCTGATCAAAATACTGAATATGAGAACCACAGCCACCTGAAGCACCGTGAGAAGCTTCAAGTGCTGAATTAAATAGCCTGGGAGGATGGCCTTTTCCAAAAGAATCCCTGCCTCTAGATGAGGCACCACTGAATCTTCCAGAATGACGAGGCTTTTTGTCAAACCCCTGACTGCTCCCCTAAGCTAGAACCATCTCAACCCGCCTGGCCACATTGGACATCTTGAAAATAAATCTCGCTTCCGGTCTCTTTAGCCATCTTCAATCTAATAGGTTGAGCGAGTCCCTCAATAAACCTCCTCACCGCCTCTCTCTCTTGGTAAGGAGTATCAGAAGAGCATGGCGAGCCAAATCAATAAACCTCTTCTCGTACTTTGTGAAAATCACTAAACCCTACTGAAGATGCTCGAACAACCTGCGATTCTCCTATCTGTGAGTGACGGGAAGGAACTTCTTAAGAAATATCTGTGAGAACTAGTCCCAAGTGAGAGCTGGTGATCCAGCTGGTCTGGCCAAACAATAATCTCTCTACCATTTCTTGGCGAAACCTGACAGATGGAAAGCGGCAAAGTTGACCCCATTGGTCTCCATTATCCCCATGTTCCATAGAACCTCATAACAGTTGTCCAAATAGTCCTAGAGATCCTTTAAAGATGTACCTCCATAGGTAATAGTGAAAAGCTTGGCGAACCTATCCAATCTCCACAAAGCATCTGAAGACATAGTTGATCCAACACCTATCTGAGCTACAACACCCGGTGGAACTACCCTAACTGGATGAGCTACTGGAGTCTGCAACTAGGGAGCCATCTGTTCTGTAGTGCGAGTATCAGGAGCCTGTGCTTCTCCCCCCACCTGAGAGATGGCTGGTGCTACAGGAAGTATGCCTGCCTTTGTGACACTCTTCATAAGGCCCACTAGGCAGACCAGAGCATCATGGAGTACCGAGGTAGTGATGAACCCCTCTAGGACATGAGCTAGGCCCGCTGGAACTGTCTAGGCTAGAACCTCATCATCAAACTCTACTTGAGGCTCTACCGCTGGTGCTGCTGCCCTGGGCTGAGCTCTACTGCTGCTTCGGCCTCTAGCACAACTTCAGCATTGTCCTCTGCCCATTGTAGGAGCTACCGCTAGAGGCTTGGGCTGCTGATCAGCTGATAAAGCGGTACGTGTTTTCACCATCTGTGAAAGAATAAAGTAGAAGTTCATTTAGCATTGAGAATTCAAACCGCACGATAGAGATGAATAGAAGTGAAACTGTTCCTAACTCCATAGCCTTTGTGGGATAAACACAGACGTCTCTGTACCGATCCCTCAGACTCTACTAAACTTGTCCGTGAATTGTGAGACCTAAGAAACCTAGATCTCTTATATCAACTTGTCACGATCCGAATTTCACACCATCAAGACCGTGATAACGCCTAACATTGTACTCTCTAGGAAAACCAACATTACAAAGTATTTCACCTTTTAACAATTTACAAGTTAACATAAGTAAATTAGTGGAATAAATGGGGGAAAACAGAATTTAACAAATTATATTAATACAAATACGAAACTGTCATGACCCAAAATCTAATCATGGTCGTGATGGCGCCTATCATGTTACAAGGCAAGCCTACTTTCCAAAATATTACTGCTAGATTAAATATATGAATTTAGCAAAACATTTCCAATATTTGAATTTCTCATAAACTAAACCGACTCTAAATATAATATAGAAAATACGAAAACGAGCCCCAAACATCGGGGTGTCACTTAGTCATAAGCATCTAAAATTGTAAACTAAGATATATAAACTGTCTAACTATCCAAAAGAAGAAATGACAAAAGGAATAACAAAGTCCTGCAGAATTAGCAGCTACCTTGCAATCTCCACAGATAGCCGGCCTGAACTTAACAATCGTCGCGCTCTAACTCCCCTGGATCTGCACATAAAGTGCAAGGTGTAGTATGAGTACAACCACCTCAGTAGTAAAAGAAATAACTAAGGAACCGAGCAGTAGTGACGAGCTAAGCAAAATAGTCTAATTATTTATTTTTATAATTTAAAAATAAACAGGTAAATTCTATAACTCAGTAAATGCCACAAAGAAATTTAACAGATAAATGCAGCGACAACACAAGTAAATACAACCTCACAGCAGTGTCACTCCATCACTCATCACTCAATAATCAACAAAATACTCAACATTCTGTGCTTACTGGGGGTTTGTACAGCTGGAGGGGCTCCCAAAGCCCAACTGCTAAGCATGGACAACTCACGTGCCATCATATCAATACCTGGATCCGCACGGTCAACTCACGTGCTATGGCATAAATACCTGGATCCGCACGGTCAACTCACGTGCTACATGGACAACTCACACGCTATGGTATTAATATCCTCACAACTAGGCCATCATATCAATACGTGGATCCGCATGGTCAACTCACATACTACGCAGACAACTCACACGCTATGGTATAAATACCTAGACCCGCACGGTCAACTCACGTGCTACGCGGACAACTCACGCGCTAATATCCTTAAAACCAGGCCCTCGGTCTCACTCAATCATGTACCTCACTAGCTACACCATTATCAGTAAATAAGGGAACACAAACCACATCAAGTATCACAACATATTAGCAAATAATAGACACTGAGGTAAACATGTACAAAAATTTCTATGACTAAGTAAAAATAATGTGAGCATGAACAAAGCCTAAGTAGATCTCTAACATGAAGGCAAACATGTTCAACAAGTAACACACATAACCACAAATAACAGCCATTAGGCCTCACAGCCTCGCGTGACGGATCAAGTCTCAATCCCTCGCGGTGCACACCCACACACACGTCACCTAGCGTGGGTATCACCACCAAACAATCACATGATATCAATTTCACTGGGTTTATACCCTCAAAGCCAGAATTAAAACTATTATTTACCTCAACAGCGTAAAATCCTACTACGTGGTGCCCTCGTCTCTGGACTCGGTCTCCAAAAGCTCTGAATCTAACCATAATCATATTAATACCATCACCATATGCTAAAGAATCAAATTCCACAATAAAAACTACAAATATGCCAAAAATTTGAAATCGTCCAAAACCCGATCCCCAGGCCCACGTCTTAAATTCAGTCAAAATACAGAATCAAAATCCTCCTTCTCTCCCGAATCTAACTATATAAAATTTGTCAATATCGGACCCTATTTGTCCCTCAAATGCCCACCTAAAACTCTCAAACTCTCAAGCCCTAACTTCCTCAATTTCACTTTGAAATCATCAATCAAATCCCAAAAAAAGAAGATCAATTATGAAATATAACCAAAACCGAATATAGAACACTTACCTCTACCTTATGGTGAAAATTGTCTCCAAAATCGCCCAAATTCGAGATTCCCAACTCAAAATATGACCAAATGAACAAATCCTAATTTTATATATTTTTCTACCAGCTACTCTGCCTTGTTTCTCGTGCCAAACAATCCCGAAACTTGCTTTTTATGCCTCTAATGGATTCCTCGTAAAATTCTAGTCAAGTTAGGCTTTTGAATCGCTCAATTTGACCTTATAATAAATGAGATATGTAGGTTCTAATATTTGCAAATAGTGTAGATTTTTAATTACGTCGTCAGTGACAATTCCATAATTAATCTGAAAAATCTGACAACCTAATTCTTAGTAAAATGAGTATAAAATCCTCATACGATATCCAAATTCGACCATTCTTTTTGCTACGGGTCCGTAATTACGATATGGATCTAATGCTTCAATCAAAAAAGAAACCGGAACTCATTTGTCCAATATGATACCATTTATGCTTGAAGAAATGATGTCGAAACATAAGAAAAACGGGCACAACACAACCCAAACCTATCCAAAACTCACCCGAGGTCCTCGGGACCTCAACCAATAATTTTACCAAGTCACCAAAACACCAAATCAACTTCGAATTCATGCCTAAGAATTTCTAAACTTCCAACTTTCGCCAATTCAAGCCTAATTTTACTACGAACCTCCAAATTATATTCCGAACACATTCCTATGTCTAAAATCACCCAACGAAGCTTATCGAATCATAAAAATCCTAATCCAAATTTGTTTACTCATAAGTCAATTTCCGATTGATTTTTCTAACGTAGCTTTCTAACTAAGAGACTAAGTGTTCATTTCACTCCAAAACTACTCCGAACCCAAACCTATCAACTCGATACAACTCAACACAGCTGAACAATATATAAAGAATCATATATGTGGGAAATGGGGCTATAACTCTCAAAACAACATGCCAAATCGTTACAAAAATCATAATAAAACTCCACCTAGAACTGGTATCACAATCTCATGGACAATCTACGAATGCTGCAAACAATGATCTGAACAAAGGAATATACATCTATTTGTAAAGTAAAACAAAAAATCAATAGGATAGAAGGGGACGCTAGGGTCTGTGGATGCCTGTAAGACTACCTCGGGTCTCCAATGGACTGAAGGCAGCATCCTCGAACTATGGTCCGTACGGTCCATTATCGGGATCTACGCAGAAAGTGCAGAGTGTAGTATTTGTACAACCGACCCCTTGTATTGGTAAGTTCCGAGCCTAACCTCGGCGAAGTAGTGACGAGGCTAGGACATAACAACCAACATAAAACTCTACAGTTAAATAATATCTAACAGAATGACCATAATAGAAGCTAAATAGAAATAAACGGGAAGGGGCAACATACTATGGGGGTACCAGAATAAGAAATCACAGTAATAACAAAAATGAAACAATTAATGCACTTGAATCGACAACAACAAATAATCACTGAAAATAGAAAATGAATGCGTGACATCATCCTTCGTACTTTTAATTTCAATCCTCACCATGTAATCAATAATGAAAATGTGCATGACATCACCATTCGTTCTTTATCACTCTTCCTCACCATATGAACAATACAAATATGCACGGAATCACCCTTTGTGCTTTATCTATCTTCCTCATCATATGCATCAACATAAATGTAAATGTGCACGACATCATCCTTAGTGCTTTATCACTCTTTCCTCACCATATGCAAACGTATGAATGTGCACAGCATCACCCTTTGTGCTTTATTACTTTTTCCTCACTCAAATAGTAGAAACAATAATATCTCGGTAATGGAATCAACAACGGAATCCCGACAAGGGAATCAATAATAGAAACAATAATATCCCGGCAAGGGAATCAGCTATAACCAATCTCGTTTCAACTGTTAACTTCACAACTTAAGTTTCAACTTGAGTAAATACTCAACAATAGACAATTACCAAGAAATTATCATAAGTCCTATCCAACATACGCAATAACCAATTTATGTATGAATAGTACTTAATAAGAATTACAACATCCACAAGTTAAGACTCACTTGCATGCTCGACACCAACATATAGATACTCGTGACCACACCTACACGTTGTACTCAACATTAACACGTAGCAAAAAAGGCACAACTCCTATTCCCTCATGTTAAGGTTAGACGCAACACTTACCTCGATTTTATGATCAAAATGAATCCTGAAATACTGCTTTCCCTCTAAATTCCACCTCTAATCCACTTGTATCTAGCCATATTTATCTTAACAACATCAATAAATGCTAAAGAATTCAATCTCAATGCTTAATTATAGGTTTTCTATCATTTTTCCCAATGAGTCAAAATCGACCCCGGGCCCGCTTGGTCAAAACTCGAGGTTCGGACCAAAACCCTTTCACCTATTCACCCATGAGCCCAAATGTGTAATTATTTTGTGAATTCAACCAAAAATCGAGGTCCAAATTCCCACTTTTGTAAAATCCACAATTTTACCCAAAACCCCAAATTCTACCATGAAAGAACAAGATTTAGGCCTAGAAATCTAATGGGCGTTGATGGAAAATGAAAGACATGAGTTTATTAACACAAAATTATGATTTGATGGTGAAATACCTCTTCAAAAATCGCTCAAGTTCGGTTTCTATGGAAGAAAATACAAAATTTTGGTCTAATCCCGTGCTGGTTCTATTTTTAAATTCGCTGGATAGATCTTCATCACGTTCATGATACTCATCGGCCTAAGGCCTTTGCGTTCAATAATCAATCAATGTGTTTGCGTAAGGCAATTCCCTCCAAGACATCGCATTCACGACCTAGTGGTCGTGTTCGTGTAGGAGGACAAGACTCCCCTCCCCCAGGTCCCTTGACCATCGCGTTCGCGAGAGGTTGAGTGCGTTCACGAAGGGTACCACCCCCATTTCTTTGCATTCGCGTACAATCCTCTGCATTTGTGAATAAGTAATTTCTCCCTCAAACAATTTACACTTCGCGATCAAAAGAGTTGCTTTGCGATCGCGAAGCACAAGATACCTATGCAGCTGTGTGATGAATCGACCCGTTGTCTCATGAGTTACCACTTTGTTTTCCCCATTTTTTGGTTCTTTATGCTTAATTATCCGTGGCTTACGTGTTCGAGTTAGTTTGGAGTGGTTTTGGTAGGAAATGAGACACTTAGTCTCTTAAAGGAAGACTTGATTTGGAAAAGTCAACGGATGTTGACTGATGTTTTAGAGGGTTCGGATGCAAATTCTGATGGTTCGGTTAGATTCGGGGGATGATTTATGACTTAGGAATGTGATCGGAAGTGGTTTTGGAGGTCCGGTGTAGAATTAGGCTTGAATTAGCGAAGTTAGTATTTTGGCAAAATCTGGTTGATAGGTGAGATTTTGATCCGAGGATCGAAATAGAATTCCGAGAGTTGCAGTAGCTTCGTCAGGTGAATTGGGATGTGTGTGCAAAATTTTAGGTCATTCAGAGGTTATTTGGTTGGGTTTTTGATCAAATGTGTGTTTTGGAAGTTTTAAAAGAACTTAGGCTTGAATTCGATGTAATTTAATAGTTTTGGTGTTGTTTGAGGTATTTTGGTGATTGGAACAAGTTTGAATAATGTTTTAGGATGTGTCTTTGCTTTTAGTTAAGGTCTGGGGGTCTCGGAGTGATTTCGGATGGCTAACGGGAAGTTTGGAGTCAAAAAATATAGCAGAAAATGCAGTAGTGCAGGTCCAAATTTTACCTTTGCGATCTCGAAAAGGACCTCCCGTTCGCGTAGAAGTAGTTTGGGTGGCCCTTAGTGTTGTACTTCACATTCACGTTTGGGTCTCGCATTCGCGAAAGGTAAATTTTTGGTGCTTCGCGTTCGCAGTGTGGAGTCCGCATTCGCATAGTAGAAGCTAAGGTCCAGCTAAGTTATTCATCGCGTTCGTGTATATGGTGTCGCATTCGCGTAGGTTCAGGGGCTAAGGCATCGCGTTCGTCGGAGTATGGATGCATTCGCAAAGATTTATTTTGGTCAACGTGAGTTTTGGTCATTGCGAACGCGGAGGGTTTGACTGCATTCACATAGAAGAAAATTATAGATGGGTAGAAGGGTTTTTAAAATATTTCATCCGTGAGCCTAAGTCATTTTTCCACCATTGTTGAGTATTTTGAGAGCTCTTTGGGAGAAATGAAAGAGGGATTCGAAGAAGATTGATTGGAGGTAAGTTCTATGAGCCAAAAACGTGATTATATTATGAAAGTAACCTAGAAATTTATGAAAACTTAGCCAAAAAGGGAAGAACCAGGGCTTGGGATTTTGAGATTTTAAATTCAGATTTGAAGGGTTATTTGAGCTCGGATTTGCGAGTTCTTGATATGTGTAGACTCGTGGAGAGATAAGGAACCTGTTGATGTAAATATTTTTGAGTTTTGAGAAGTGGGCCCGAGGCTTAGGTTTTGCCAAATTTGGGATTTTTGATGTTTTTTTGATTAGTTTCGCTTGAGTTTTGTTCCCTTAGCCTATTGTAACATATTCGTTGTGATTTTGGTTAGATTCGACACGCGGGGAGGCTGATTTGAGAGGCAAGGGCATAGCACGATAGAGTTTTGGCCGATTTAAGGTGAGCAACAAATGTAAATGATGTCTTGAGGGTTTGAAACCCCGGGTATGCACATCGTAGTGCTATATTGAGGTGAGAGACGTGATTAAGGATGAGCGCGGGGTTGTTTGCTATTGGGGTTTGGGACATGGTCCGTCCTAAGTGATGTTTTTACCCCATAATTGGTTGAATTATTTGGACTAACTATCATAATTGGGCTTTGTGCCAACTATTTGATCCCTTCAGTCCTATTGTTTAATGCTATTTTACAAACTCAGCCACTTTTACTTAGATTTGAAACTTAAATGAAATTTCTAATGATGTTTTGGGCTGAGAACTACTATTTTATTATGGCCCGAGGGGCTTATGTGATTTTTGGATTGAGTATGGCATCAGGCTGCACGCCACAGTAGTATTATATTGATATTGATATGAGGCCTAAGGCCTAGTTGATGCCACGAGATGGCTTGTTATTGCGCTTGGGTCATAAGGGGCCCCTCCGGAGTCCGCACACCCCTAGTGAGCGCCGTCGACGATAAATAAATGGACTGGGCTGCCCATGCTATGTGTTGCATTCCTTTATTTGGCTATCATTTATTTGCTTATCTGTTGTAGCATTTCCATGTTTCGATTTCACTGGTTTATTAATTTCATAATACTTGGTTTAAACTGCCGTATTATAGATTACAATGTGTTTATTCATGATTTCTTATTCTCATCCATTATTTATGTTTATTTCTCACTGGGTTGGAGTACTCACATTACTCCCTGCACCTTGCGTGCAGATCTCGATGCATCTGAGACCGTTGAGGATTTCCAGTTGGGCATCGCATATCCGGGAGCATCAAGGTAGCTGCATGGCGTCCGCAACCCTGTTCTCTCTCTTTTATCCTATTGTTCCTTTCGTATTTCTCTAGACTGTTATGTAATGGGTTGATACTCATGTATTAGAGGCTCAGACTTGTGACACCAGATCTTTTGGGCTATATAGTAGTATTGTTATTTGAAATTCCGCACATTTAACTCTTATTTCAGACTTCTAATATGTTGATTTGGTAGTTTAATTGTGTTAGCTAATAATGAACTATATAATGAATTGGGTTAAGGTTGTAAATTGGTCGGCCTAGCAGTGTGTTGGTTACCTTCACGACCGGGATTGGGGTCGTGACAAGTTGGTATCAGACCCTAGGTTACTTGATCTCGCAAGTCATGAGCCGGTTTAGTAGAGTCTTGCGGATCGGTACGGAGACGTCTGTATTTATCCTCGAGAGGCTACAAAACCTTTAGGAAACATTTCATCTTCTTGAAATTCTTATCGTGCGAACTTGTTGATTCGAGTACTAAATTTCTCTTTATTCTATTCTCTTACAGATGGTGAGGACTCGCACTATTGGATGTGGTGGACGACCAACAGTACCACCCACTGAGGCCACCAGAGGCTGTGGACGCGGTCATGGTCGTGGCAGAGGCGGAGTAGTGAGGGCAGCACCTATTGATCCACCAGCTGCTCCAGCTTCGGATCAGACTCTAGTAGCACTAGTTCAGGCACCAGCTGTGCCCATTGTGATCCCGGCTCTTCAGGAGGCCTTGGCGCAGATCTTGACAGTTTGCAGTGGCTTGGCTCAGGTAGTTTCAACCACCACAGTAGCAGCTACTTCACAGGCCGGGGGAGGCAATTAGACCCCCATTGCTCGCACACTTGAGCAGGTGGTGCATGGATTATAGACACCAGGAGCATCTCCAGCTCAGCCGCTTGCACCAGTTCAGGACTTTGTAGTTACAGCTATGCCAGACGATGAGCAGAGTCATCTTGAGAGTTTTGGTAGGCTCCAGCCTCCAACATTTAGTGGTGCTGAGGGCGAGGATGACTAGGGTTTTCTTGTCAAGTGTCAGCTCATGCGCCATACAACAGGGATTCTTGAGTCGAGTGGCATGGCATTTACTACCTTTCAGTTCTTGGGGGCTGCTTTTACTTGGTGGAAGGATTTTGAAAGGCGTAGGCCTGTCGGTGCAGCACCCCTTTCTTAGCAGTAGTTCTCCGCTCTCTTCCCGAAGAAATATGTACTATAGTCCCACAGAGAGGAGCTGCATAGATAGTTTGAGTGGTTGACGCAGGGGGATATGACTGTGACCCAGTATGAGATGAGGTTTTCACAGTTGGCCCATCATGCTATTTGGATGATTTCGACAGATCGTGAGAGGATCAGGATATTTATGGATGGCCTTACCTATCATCTCCGTATTTTGGTGACTAGAGAGAGAGTATTGGGTGCTATGTTCGAGGAGGTGGTCGATATCGCTCGTGAGATTGAGATGGTTCACCGTAGAGAGCAAGAGGAGAGGGAGGCCAAGAGGCCTCGAGGATCGAGCAGTTTCAGTGGTGGTGCCATTTCCAACATAGTAGAGGTCGTTCTTTAAGGCCTGCTCAGTCGGCCCATCCAGAGTATCGTGGGGCATCTTCAGGCTGTGGTCATCATGGGTCTCAGCAGGGCCAGTCTTCACTCAGCGCCCTCCTAGCTCAAAGTTCATCTCATGCCCCACCGGGTAGTTGTTATGAGTGTGGAGAGTTTGGCCATATGAGGAGGCAGTGTCCTCAACTTCGTAGTGGTCAGTTTCAGTAAAAGGATCAAACCTCGACTTCTGCACCAATTACTTCATCACCTGCCCAGCCAGCCAGGGGTGGAGGTCAGGCAGCCAGGGATCGCCCCAGAGGTGGAGGACGATCAGGCGGTGTCCAAGGTCATTTTTATGCTATTCGAGGAAGGACATATTCCATTGCTTCAAACGCTGTCATTATAGGTATTGTTTAAGTCTGCCACGTAGATGGATTTGTATTATTTAATCCCGGTTCTACCTATTCATATGTGTCTTCATATTTTGCTCGTTATTTGGGTACGCCCCGGGAGTCTCTTTCCTTACCTGTTCATATGTCTACCCCGGTGGGCGATACTATTATTATGGACCATGTGTATCGGTAATGTGCTATGACTATTGGGAGACCCAAGTTGATCTATTGCTATTGAGCATGGTGGACTTTGATGTTATTTTAGGCATGGATTGGTTATCTCCGTGTCATGCTATTTTATACTATCATGCTAAGATAGTCACTTTGGCTATGCTGGGTGTTCCGTGGATCGAGTGGCATGGTATGACTGACTATGTTCCGAGTAGAGTGATATCTTTCTTGAAGGCCCAGTGTATGGTTGGGAAGGGTTGTCTGTCATATTTAGCTTTTGTGCGGGATGTTAGAGCTGATACTCCTAGCCTTGATTCTGTTCCACTTGTGAGGGATTTTCTCGATATATTTCCTGCAGACCTGCTGGGCATGCCACCGGACAGGGATATTGATTTTGGTATTGATCTGGTGCCAGGCACTCAGCCCATTTCCATTCCACCATATTGTATGGCACCAGCGGAGTTGAAAGAATTGAAGGAGCAGCTTCAAGAACTCCTAGATAAGGGGTTCATTTGAACAAGTGTGTCACCATGGGGTGCGTCGATTTTGTTTGTGAAGAAGAAGGATGGCACAATGAGAATGTGCATTAACTACAGACAATTGAACAAAGCAACATTGAAGAACAAGTATCCCCTGCCTCGTATTAATGATTTATTCGACCAGCTTCAGGGAGCGAGGGTATTCTCCAAGATTGATCTCCGTTCGGGCTATCACCAGTTGAAGATCAGGGATTCAGATATTCCTAAGACTACTTTCAAGACTAGATATGGTCACTACGAGTTTCTTGTCATGTCTTTCGGGCTGACCAATGCCCCGACTGCATTCATGCATCTAATGAATAGTGTATTTCAGCCTTATCTAGATTTATTCGTTATTGTATTCATTGATGATATTCTGGTGTACTCGCGTACTCAGGATGAGCACGCGGAGCATTTGCTAGTGGTATTTCAGAGATTTAGGTGTGAGTTTTGGCTCGGGTCAGTGGCTTTCTTAGGAAATATGGTGTCCAGCGAGGGTATTCAGGTCGATCCGAAGAAGATAGAGGTGGTTCAGAGTTGTCCTAAACCGTCCTCAGCCATAGAGATTTATAGTTTTGTTGGGCTGACAGGCTATTACCGCCATTTTGTTCAGGGGTTTTCATCCATTGCATTGCCCTTGACCAAGTTGACTCAGAAGGGGGCTCCATTTTTATGGTCGGACGAGTGCAACGAGAACCTTTAGAATCTCAAGACAGCTTTAACCACAACTCTAGTATTGGCTTTACCATCAGCTTCAGGTTCATATACCGTATATTGTGATGCTTCGTGAGTTAGGATTGGCTGTGTATTGATGAAGGTGGGTAGAGTTATTGCTTAGGCTTCTCGTCAGTTAAACCCCATGAAAAGAACTACCCTGTTCATGATTTGGAGTTGGCTGCTATAGTTCATGCATTGAAGATTTAGAGGCACTACTTGTATGGCATATCTTTTGAGGTATTCACTGATCATCGTAGTCTTCAGCATTTGTTCAAGAAAAAGGACTTTAATTTGAGGAAACGGAGGTGGCTAGAGTTGCTTAAGGATTATGATATTACTATTCTGTATCATCTAGGAAAGGACGATGTAGTGGTCGATACTTTGAGCCGAAAGGCAGTAAGTATGGGGAGCTTGGCGTACATTCCAGTTAGGGAGAGGCCATTTGCAGTAGATGTTCAGGCCTTGGCCAATTATCTTGTGAGATTAGGTATTTCGGAGACTAGCCGGGTGTTAGCTTGTATGGTTTCTCAGTCTTTCTTATGTGATCGTATCAGAGAGCGTTAGTATGATGATTCGCATTTGCTTGTCCTTAAGGACAGAGTTCAGCATAGCGATGCCAGAGATGTGACCATTGGTGATGATGGTGTGTTTAGGATGTAGGGCCTGATCTGTGTGCCCAATATGGATGGGCTTAGAGAGTTGATTCTGGAGGAGGCCAATAGCTCACGGTATTCTATTCATCCGGGTGCCGCGAAGATGTATCAGGATTTGAGGCAGCACTACTGGTGGAGAGGAATGAAGAAAGATATTGTGGGATTGTGGCTCGGTGTCTCAATTGTCAGTAGGTGAAATATGAGCATCAGAGACCCAGTGGCTTGCTTTAGCTGATGGATATTCCCAAGTGGAAGTGGGAGAGGATTACTATGGACTTTTTTGTTGGACTTCCTCAGACTTTGAAGAAATTAGATGCTATTTGGGTGATTGTTGATCGGCTAACCAAGTCCGCGCACTTTATTCCTGTGTGTACTACCTATTCTTCATAGAGGCTGGCAGGGATTTATATTCGGGGGATTGTTCGGTTCCATGGTGTTTCAGTTTCTATCATCTCAGATAGAGGTACTCAGTTTACTTTGTAGTTTTGGAAAGCCGTGTAGAGAGAGTTGGGTACTCAGGTGGAGTTAAGTACAACGTTTCATCCTCAGAGGGATGGACAGTCCGAGCGTACCATTCAGATATTGAAGGACATGTTGCGTGCTTGTGTCATTGATTTTGGAGGTTCATGGGATGAGTTTTTTCCACTTGTAGTGTTTGCCTACAACAACAACTACATTCCAGCATTGAGATAGCACCGTATGAGGCCTTGTATATGAGACGATGTAGATCTCCAGTTGGTTAGTTCGAGCCCCGCGAGGCTTGGCTATTGGGGACAAGTTTGGTTCATGATACCTTAGAGAAGATGAAGGTGATTCAGGAGAGACTTCATACAGCGCAGTCACGTTAGAAGAGTTATGCGGACCGAAAGGTTCGAGATGTATCCTTCATGGTTGGTGAGAAGGTATTGCTGAAGGTTTCACCCATGAAGGGTGTTATGAGATTTGGGAAGAAAGGGAAGTTGAGCCCACGGTTCATTGGGCCTTTTGAGGTAATTAGGAGGATTGGGGAGGTGTCTTATATGCTTGCTTTGCCATCCAGCTTGTCGAGTGTACATCCGCTATTCAATGTTTCTATAAGGCCCCATAAAATTTTGTGCTCAAAACCTAGTAGCTCGTAGTGCCAAGTTTCGAATATAGGTTAGGAATGTGTAGAAGCGGTTCAGACCCTTTTACTGATTTTGCACTTAAAAATCAAGAATCAAAATTTTCCAGAAAATTGCAATTATGTGGTCCAGAATGCGGTCACAGATCAGGTATGCAGACCGCATTTCTGTTGCAGAGTTAACCACTGAGTTAGTAGAAATTGAAGTTGAAAATGCGGTCTACTATGTGATCGCATAATCAATATGCGGACCGCATAATCGTCACATAAATTCCTCGAGGATTTGTGAAGGTTAATTCTGCGGTGCATTATGCGACCGTAGAACAGAAATGCGGACCGCATTTCTGTTGCAAACCCAGGCAGAGAAGACAGATTTTAGGAGCACTTCTGCGGTCCATTATGCGGATCGCATTTCCACTCTGCGATCGCAGAGTGCGACCGCAGACCCGACTCAACTCTAGATTTTCTAATTTTTCATCCCGATCTCTTCTTCAATAAAACACCCCAACCCTTCATTTTTACACATTCTTTTTCTGGATAAAACTAGAGAGAAGGGAGAGAGGGTTCTTTAGTGAGAAAGTCTCATCTTCATCAATTTGATTTTCCAACGTCGCCCAGGCCCAAAAATTCTTGAGTATTATCTTCATCTCCATTCTTGTATGTAAGGTTCCCAACTCTTTTTCATTGATTTTCAGATTTTAATAAAAAGGGAGATTCTTATGCATTGATTCTTGGTAATAGGGGTCGAAACACTCATGCATTTCTATTAAAAACCAAAATCTAGTAAGAGTAATTAGGTGGGAGTAAATAATTGTGTAAATGAGGGTTGTTAACCTAAATGTGTTCGGATAGTGATTGTGAACTTTGATTCTAAGAAATATGTATTAAATTGTGCACTATATTGATGTTGCCAGGCTTTTTGGTAAAGTTGGAAGTAGATATTAAAAGGGAATTCGGCTCCATGTATGTATGGCTAACCTTGATCTCGGTAGAATCGCCTTGTTTGGTGTACGGATGTTTGGTATGTGATATCTGCGCGGCTTATTCGTGAAATTATTTGTGATTGTGCTTGTGGTAAGAATTGAGGAACAAATGACGAAAGAAAATCGTAAATGATGCTACTAGAATAATCGTGATAAGCACATCTATGGCTTTTTGTGGGCAATTGTCGTTGTGATGTAAAACACATGTGATTTGTTGGATATGACGTAGAATAGAATTGATGGTTGTGGAAATACTTGTAAATTTTTGTTGTTGTTTCTTAAGAAGTGTTATTGTTGATCTTTGTGAATTGTTGATTGTTGTTGTGTTGTTGGTGAATTGTGACTGTACGGTAGGATCGGGTTGCGCGCCGCAACACGAAGTTATAAGGTGATGGTTATGGTGATAACGGTGGCCAAGGTAATAAGGGCGGCCGGGGTAATAAGTATAGAGATTGATCGAAATCACTATTGAAATAAATATTTGAGCAAATTGTGAAATCATTGGCATGGAATTGTGGAAGGGGGAAACACGAGAGATTGAAAACTTGTTTGGCTTGGTTGTTCCTTTCCTTGTGCATTCGATTGTTGTTTCTATTACTGTTACCTACTTGTATATAGTTTGAGTTTACTTGGAGTAAGTTTGTTCATACATACCAGTACAATTCAAGTGTACTGACGCCCCTTTTTCCAGTGGCGCTATATTCGTGTTATGATTGTAGGTGGATCCATAGCAGGTACTCCAGTCCACCGACCGTAGCTCTTCATCCCTTCCCGCTAGCTGAATTGGTGAGCCCCTTTTCTTTCAGGGCCCTGCGTGGCTCATGTTGCCGTTATTCTGGAGTCTTATTTTGGTATTTTTATAAGGTATAGTCGGAGCCTTGTTACCGGCAAGTACGATATCTTGCACGTTGGGCTATGTAAAGTGTAAACCACGCTAAGAATCATGTACCATATGTATGTTTTGTAATAAAAAGTGTGTTGATTGTAAATGGTTATATATCTTGGCTAATAAATAATAAAAAAATACGGGGTAACACGTGGGGTAAGAGAGGCACCTAGGTCCGCTTGACTGGGGCTACCCGGTCGAGCGCCTTTCATGTCCCTTGGATTCGGGGCTTGACAAACTTGTTATCAGAGCCTTAGGTTTTAAAAGAGTCCTAGAATGTCTTGGAGCCGTGCCTAGTAAAGCCCTTCTTATCGGTGTGTGTTCGACCACATCTATAAGTAGGGGGCTACACAGGAATTTAGGAAACTATCTTCTTCTTTGTTATTCCATATCATGCGGTGAAGTGGAAAATGGAAGTATCTATGTCTAACTTGTGCTCTGTTTCAAAATTTTCAGTAATGGCACCTAAGAAGAAAGCTAGACTCGGCCTTAGGGCCAACGCTACACCAAGTGTGGCCATGAATCAAGTACCTGATGCTGTGGGTGAGAGTGACCCCCCGGCCTTGAATCTGCCCGGCCCCTCTATTCCATATCCAAGCATTCCTGTTCCAGTTGTGGCAGAGGGTGCCACCATCCCTTCCGCCGATACTTTTAATCCTGATACTGTTCCAGCTTCCGGTCCCGGGGTTTCTGATGGGGACCTTAGAGGAGCCATCCATATGTTGACCCAGTTAGTGGCCGCCCAGGCCCAGAGATCCCATGATTCCCCTGTGTCCTCCAGCGGACTGGGAGATTCTGCCAGCTCCAGAGTCCACCAGTTTCTGCGATTGGCCCCTCCAGAGTTCTCAGGCACAGACCCAGGGGCCGATCCGCAGGATTTCCTTGATGAAATGTACATGACCCTCCGAGTGATGAAGGCTACAAAGAAAGAGGGGATTGAGTTGGCTTCATATAGGTTAAGGAGAGCAGCGCGTTCGTGGTTCGAGAAGTGGGAGGATTCCCGCGAGGAGGGAAGACCTCCAGCGAGAAGGCATGAGTTTGTAGATGCCTTTATGGACCACTTCTTGCCTGCCGAGACAATGGCAGCTCACGCCACTGAGTTCGAGGTTCTCAAGCAGGGTAGCATGAGTGTTTGGGAGTACCACATGGAGTTTGTGAGGTTGTCCAAGTATGCTCCTCAGTTAGTGTTGACCGTGGATGCTCGAGTTCGGCGTTTCATTCAGGGTCTTAGTCCTCTGGTGGTGAATGAGGCTGCTACGTCGGCCTTGCACTCAGATATGAATTATGGAAATATTGTAGGATTCTCTCAGGCCACAGAGGTTAGGAAGTTGAAGATACGGGCAGAAAGGGAGAGTAGCAGCAGGGCCCGTTCAATGGGTCACTTAGGGAGACTAGTTCAGGGGAAAGGGCAATCAGGGCCATCCCAGTCATATGCTCAGTCCTCAGCGAGTGCACCACCATCTGTGCACAGTTATCAGCAGAGAAGTCACTCGAGACCAGGTTCAGACACTAGTAGGTTCCATCAGTCCGGTCATCCAAGAGTGAGGTCCCAGTAGCAGGGGAGAGCTACATGCCCCAAGTGTGGGAGGTTCCATATAGAGACTTGCTATTTGGATATCCCGGTATGTTATAGGTATGGGTTGAGAGGTCACATCCAACTGGACTGCCGTGCACCTAGTCAGGGTATGGGCAGGGGATCTGCCCAGTCATCTGGGTATTCAGTTGCTACATCATCCGTGCGTCCTTCAGCTCCAGCAGGGCATGGTGCAGTTAGGGGTGGAGCTCGTGGTAGGGGTGGACCTAGCCGGTTCTATGATTTGAGTGGTCGCCAGAATGCTGAGGCTTCTCCAGATCTTGTTACAGGTATCTTGTCTGTTTAGGCCATTGATTGCTATGCTCTTATTGATCTGGGGTCCTCTTCGTCTTATGTCACCCCATTCATTGCTTCAAGTTTTGGATAGAACCCGAACAGCTTCATGAGCCATTCTCTGTATCGACTCCGGTTATTGATTCTATTACAGCCTCACGAGTTTATAGGAATTGTGTCATCACAGTAAGTGGTCGCATTAGCACGACCGATCTTGTTGAGCTTGGAATGGTGGATTTTGATGTAATCATGGGAATGGACTAGCTTTATTCGCACTTTGCTAAGCTTGATTGCCGAACGAGAGTCATGAGACTTGAGTTCCCTAACGAGTTGTTTATTGAGTGGAAAGGAAATGGTGTGGTGCCAAAGGGTAGGTTTATTTCTTACCTTAAGGCTTCAAAGATGATTAAGAAAGGGTGTATCTATCATTTGGTTTGGGTGGCGGACACCACATCAGAAGTGTCTGTCCTCGAGTCCGTGCCAGTTGTGAACGAGTTTCTTGAAGTGTTTCGAGATGGACTTCCAAGATTTCCACCAGATAGGGAGATTGATTTCGGGATTGATATATTGCCAGATACCCAGCCAATATCTATTCCACCGTACAGAATGGCGCCAGTAGAGTTAAGAGGGTTAAAGGAGCAGCTGAAGGATTTATTAGAGAAGGGGTTCATACGACCAAGTGTGTCGCCGTGGGGTGCTCCGGTTCTTTTTGTCATAAAGAAGGATGGGTTGCTTCGGATGTGCATTGATTATCGGTAGCTTAACAAAGTCACCATCAAGAACAAATATCCTTTGCCTCAGATAGATGATTTGTTCGTCCAATTACAAGGTGTAAAGTTCTTCTCCAAAATTGATTTGCGATCCGGGTACCGCCAGTTGAAGATCACAGAGCAGGATATTCCTAAAACTGCCTTCAGAACTCGCTATGGTCACTTCGAATTCTTGGTCATGTCTTTTGGGCTAACCAACGCCCCAGCAGCTTTCATGGACCTTATGAATCGGGTTTTCAAGCCAATTTTAGACTCCTTCGTGATTGTTTTCATCGACGACATCCTTATTTATTCGCGGAGCAGGGAGGATCATGCTGATCACCTCAGAGCAGTTTTGCAGACTCTTCATCAGCACCATTTGTACGCTAAATTCTCAAAATGTGAATTTTTGTTGGAGTTCGTCACTTTTCTAGGTCATGTTGTTTCCAGTGAGGGGATTCAGGTGGATCCCCAGAAGATTGCAGCGGTGAAGGACTGGCCTAGACCCACGACCCCGATGGAGGTTCGTAGCTTCTTGGGTTTAGCCGGGGTACTACCGGAGGTTTGTGGAGGGATTCTCTACCCTCACCTCCCCATTGAATAAATTGACGCAGAAAGCAGTTAAGTTCCAATGGTCCGACGCTTGTGAGAAAAGTTTTCGGGAGTTAAAGTCAAGGTTGACCTCGACACCGATATTGGCCTTGCCAGAGGGCACGGAAGGATTTGTGGTCTATTGCAATGCTTCCAGGGTCGGCTTGGGGTGTGTAGTGATGCAACATGGGAAGGTTATAGCGTATGCTTCAAGGCAACTCAAGAATCACGAGAATAATTACACGATGCATGATTTGGAGCTTGCAACAGTTGTATTTTCCTTGAAACTATGGCGGCATTATCTTTATGGGGTCCATGTGGATGTGTTCTCGGACCACAAGAGTCTCCAATATTTGTTCAAACTGAAGGAGTTAAATTGAGGCAGCGGCGGAGGTGTGAATTGCTTAAAGATTGTGATATGAACATCTTATACCATCCAGGAAAGGAGAATGTGGTGGCCGACGCCCTCAGTCAAAAATCCATAGGTAGTTTGGCTCAACTGGGGGCGGATCAGAGGCTTCTAGCTCGAGAGGTCTATCAGTTAGCCAGTCTTGGGGTTTGCATTTTGACCCCAAATGAGGAGGAAATTATGGTGCGTAATAGAGTAGAATCATCGCTTGTAGCGGAAGTTAAGGAAAAATAGTTCATCGATCCAACATTGGCACAGATGAAGAAGGCAGTTCTGAACAACAAAACTTTCGCATTTTCACTCGACGACAATGATGGTGTGTTACGATGTCAAGGAAGGCTATGTGTTCCAGATGTGGATAACCTTCGGGAAAGAGTAATGGCGGAGGCTCATCATTCCAGGTATTCAGTGCACCCATGTTCTACGAAAATGTATCACGATCTCAAGGAAATTTATTGGTGGAACAGTATGAAGAGGGGTATGGCTGACTTTGTATCTAAATGTCCAAATTGTCAGCAAGTAAAAGCTGAGCATCAGCGGCCCGGTAGGTTAACCCAGCTTATAGAAATACCAATGTGGAAATAGGAGATGATCAACATGGATTTCGTGATAGGATTACCTCGCACTCAGCGAAAGTTCGACTCAATTTGGGTGATAGTGGATCGACTCACCAAATCAACTCACTTCTTGCCAGTCAAGTCCACTGATTCGATTATACATCAAGGAAATAGTGAGGCCTCATGGTACTCCGCTCTCTATTATTTCGGATCGAGGGGCTCAGTTCACAACTAATTTTTGGAAGAAATTTCAGCAAGGTTTGGGTATCCAGGTGAATCTCAACACGGCTTTCCATCTGCAGACCAATGGTCAAGCAGAGCGGATTGTTCAGATGCTTGAAGATATTTTGTAGGCTTGTGTCTTGGATTTCAAAGGTAATTGGGATAATCACTTGCCACTTATAGAATTTGCTTACAATAACAGCTTTCATGCTATCATTCAGATGGCCCCATTTGTGGCATTGTACGGAAGAAGGTATAGGTCTCCTATTGGGTGGTTTGAAGTGGGTGAAGCAGAATTGAGAGGACCGGATCTCGTGCAGCAGGCTATGGAGAAAGTTAAAGTCATTCAGGAAAGGATGAAAACTGCTCAGAGTTGCCAGAAAGCCTATGCGAATGTTCGTCGAAGAGAATTGGAATTCCAAGTTGATGTTGGGTGTTCTTGAGGGTATTTACTATGAAGGAGTCATGCGATTCGGGAAGAAAGGGAAGTTGAGTCCTAGGTATGTCGGACCATACCAGATCATTCAAAGGATCGGGCAAGTTGCTTATACGCTGGAGTTGCCCCCTGAAATGTCCCTAGTGCACCCGGTGTTCCTTGCGTCTATGTTAAGGAAAGTGGTTTTAGATCCGTCCACCATCACGCCAGTAGAAGACATCAAGGTTACTGAAGAGTTATCATATGAAGAAATTTCGGTTGCTATTCCTGATAGGCAAGTCCATAAATTGCGAAATAAAGAAATTGCTTCAGTTAAAGTGTTGTGGGGAAATCAACAAGTTGAGGAAGCCGCTTGGGAAGCGAAAGATGAGATGAAAGAAAAATATCCCCATTTGTTTGAACAAGTCTAGTAGTGATCGTGCGAACTCTTATCCCTAAGCGGACTAGCATCGTGTCCCATTTGGTACAAAGACACCCTCTTTACTATTGTAATTCTTCAAGTTGTGCTGAAATTGTATGTGTTGTGATTATTTGAGTCATATGCAAACCCTCCTTGGTAAATGAAAATTTTTCTAAGAACTCTTGTGATAAATAATTGGCTTATGATAATATAGATTGGTAATGATTAATTTACATGTGTATAGTGAATCGAAGTGGTTAAACTATATGGGACTCATTGTAGTAATCAAACTATGTACAAAAGTTTGTAAAGTGATTGAATATGTGCAATTGTTGAGGTAATAAATTGTACACCATTTGTAGGGAGGATAGGAATTGTGTAATGGTATTTGAAAATATGTTTCAAGGGCTCTCTGATAGGTAGATATGTCCATAATACAAAAGAAACTCTGGCGAAATTTTTCTAAAAATATGGGAGTTAGTGAAAATTTTGAGTCTGCATATCATGTTTTTCAAAACCAACTGAAAAAAAATCCTCATTCGAGGACGAATGATTTTAAGTGGGGGGGGATATAAGGCCCCGTAAAATTTTGTGCTCAAAACCTAGTAGCTCATAGTGCCAAGTTCCGAATATGGGTTAGGAATGTGTAGAAGCGGTTCAGACCCTTTTTACTGGTTTTGCACTTAAAAATCAAGAATCAAAATTTTCCTGAAAATTGCCATTATGTGGTCCAGAATGCGGTCACAGATCAGGTATGCGGACCGCTTTTCTACCACAGAGTTAACCAGTGAGTTAGTCGAAATTGAAGTTGAAAACACGGTCTACTATGCTATCGCATAATCAATATGCAGACCGCATAATCATCGCATAAATTCCTTGACGATTTGTGAAGGTCAATTCTGTGGTGCATTATACGACCGCAGAACAGAAATGCAGGCCACATTTTTTATCGCAAACCCAAGCAGAGAAGTCAGATTTTAGGAGCACTTCTGCGGTCCATTATGCGGATAGCATTTCCACTCTGCGATCACAGAGTGCGACCGCAGACCCGACTCGGCTCCAGATTTTCTAATTTTTCAACCTGATCTCTTATTCAATAAAACACCCCAATCCTTAATTTTTACACATTTTTTGGATAAAACTAGAGATAAGGAAGAGAGGGTTCTTTAGAGAGAAAGTCTCATCTTCATCAATTTGATTTTCCAACGTTGCCCAGGCCCGGAAATTCTTGAGTACTATCTTCAGCTTTATTCTTGCAGGTAAGGTTCCCAACTCTTTTTCATTGATTTTTAGATTTTAATAAAAAGGGAGATTCTTATGCATTGATTCTTGGTAATAGTGGTCGAAACACTCACGCATGTCTATTAAAACCTAAAATCTAGTAAGAGTAATTAGGTGGGAGTAAAGGGTTGTGTAAAGGAGGGTTGATAACCTAAATATGTTTGGGTAGTGATTGTGAGCTTTGATTCTAAGAAATATGTATTAAATTGTGCACTAGATTGACGTTGATAGGCTTTTTGGTAAAGTTGGAAGTAGATATTAAAAGGGAATTCGGCTCCAGGTATGTATGGCTAACCTTGATCTCGGTAGAATCGCCTTGTATGGTGTACGAATGTTTGGTATGTGATGTCTGCGCGGTTTATTCATAAAATTATTTGTGATTGTGCTTGTGGTAAGAATTGAGGAACAAATGACGAAAGAAAATCGTAAATGATGCAACTGGAATAATCGTGATAACCACATCTATGGCTTATTGTGGGCAATTGTCGTTGTGATGTAAAACACATGCGAATTGGGTGATATGATGGAAAATAGTATTTATGGTTGTGGAAATACTTGTAAATTATTGTTGTTGTTGTTGTTTCTTAAGAAGTGTTGTTGTTGATATTTGTGAATTGTTGATTGTTATTGTGTTGTTGGTGAATTGTGACTGTACGGTGGGATCGGGTTGCGCGACGCAACACGAAGTTATAAGGTGCGGGTTGTGGTGATAAGGGTGACCAAGGTAATAAGGGTGGCCGAGGTAATAAGGGTGGAGAATGATCGAAATCACAATTAAAATAAACATTTGAGCAAATTGTGAATTCATTGGCATGGAATTGTGGAAGGGGGAAACACGAGAGATTGAAAACTTGTTTGGGTTGCTTGTTCCTTTCCTTGTGCATTTGATTGTTGTTTCTATTACTGTTACCTACTTGTACATAGCTTGAGCTTACTTGGAGCAAGTTTGTTCATACATACCAGTACAATTCAAGTGTACTGACGTCCCTTTTGCCGGGGGCGCTACCTTCGTGTTATGATTGTAGGTGGATCCATGGCAGGTACTCCAGTCCACCGATCGTAGTTCTTCATCCCTTCCCGTCAGCCGGATTGGTGAGCCCCTTTTCTTTCGGGGCCCTGCGTGGCTCATGCTGCCGTTATTCTGGAGTCTTATTTTGGTATTTGTATAAGGTATAGCCGGAGCGTTGTTACCGGCAAGTACGATGTCATCCCTTTTCATGTTTAGAGGCTCCGTAGATAGGAAATGTGGGTCATGAACTTACGTAATATGTATCTTGCACGTTGGGCTATGTAAAGTGTAAACCACACTAAGAATCATGTACCATATTTATGTTTTGTAATAAAAAGTTGTTTTGATTGTAAATGGTTATTTCTCTTGGCTAATAAATAATGAAAAATGCGGGGTAACACGTGGGGTAAGAGAGGCACTCAGGCCCGCTTGACTGGGGCTACCCGACTGAGCGCCGGTCATGTCCCTTGGATTCGGGGCGTGGCAGTTTCTATGCTCCGAAAGTATGTTGGGGACCCATCTTATGTGTTGGACTTCAGCACGGTTCAGTTGGATGATGATTTGACTTTTGATGTGGAGCTAGTGGCTATTTTGGGTCGTCAGGTTCGAAAGTTGATGTCGAAGGATATAGCAGTAAAGGTGTGGTAAAGAGGTCGGCCCGTGGAGGAGGCTATCTTGGAGACCACGCGGGAGATGCGGAGCAGATATCCTCACCTATTTGAGGCTTCAGGTATGTTTCTTGACTCGCTCAAGGACGAGCGTTTGTTTAAGTTAGGGAGGATGTGACGACCTGAGGATGTGACGACCTGACCCGTCGTCTCATGAGTTATTGCTACATTTTCCCTATTTTCTGCTTCTTTATGCTTCATTATCCGTGTCTTATATGTTCAAGTTGGTTTGGAGTGGTTTTGGTAGGAAATGAGATACTTAGTCTCTTAAAGGAAGGCTTGGTTTGGAAAATTCAACCGGATGCTGAATTTTGTGTTAGAGGATCGGATGCGAATTCTGATGGTTCGGTTAGCTTTGAGGGATGATTTGTGACTTAGGAGTGTAATCGTAAGTGGTTTTGGAGGTCCGGTGTAGAATTAGGATTGAATTGGTGAAGTAAGTATTTTGGCGAAATCCGGTTGATAGGTGAGATTTTGATCTTAGGCTAGGAATGGAATTCCGAGAGTTTTAGTAGCTTCGTTAGGTGAATTGGGATGTGTGTTCAAAATTTCAGGTCATTCGGAGGTGATTTGATTGGGTTTTTGATCAAATGTGTGTTTCAGAAGTTTTAGAAGAAATTAGGCTTGATTTCAATATAATTTGATAGTATTGGTGTTGTTTGAGGTGTTTTGGTGATTGAAACAAGTTCGGATAATGTTTTAAGATGTGTCAGTGTTTTTGGATGAGATCCCGGGGCCCTCGGGGTGATTTCGGATGGCTAACGAAAAGTTTGCAGTTGAAAATATACCAGAAAATGCAGCAGCAGTGCAGGTCCAAGTTTTGCCTTTGCGATCGTGAGAAGGACCTCGCGTTCGCGTAGAAGGAGTATGGGTTGCCCTGAGTGTTGTACTTCACGTTCGTGTTTGGGTCTCGCATTCGCGGAAGGTAAATTTTTGGTGCTTGTGGAGTCCACGTTCGCATAGTCGAAGTTGAGGTGCAACTAAGTTATTCATCGTGTTCGCGTATATGGTGTCGCGTTCGCGCAAGTTCAGGGGCCAATGCATCATGTTTGCGGGAGTGCAGACACGTTCGCGAAGAGTTATTTTGGTCAAGGTAAGTTTTGTTCATCGCGAACGCGGGGGGTTTGACCGCGTTCGCATAGAAGAAAATTATAGCTGGGCAGAAGGTTTTTTGAAATATTTCATCCGCGAGCCTAAGTCATTTTTTCACCATTGTTGAGTATTTTGAGAGCTCTTTGGGATAAATTGAAGAGGTATTCGAAGAGGATTTATTGGAGGTAAGTTCTATGATCCAAAAACGTTTTTATATTGTGAAATTAACCTAGAAATTCATGAAAACTTAGCTAAAAAGTGAAGAACTAGGGCTTGGGATTTTGAGATTTTAAATTGGGATTTGAAGGGCCATTTGAGATCGTATTTGAGAGTCCTTGATATGTATAGACTCGTGTCGAGATAAGGAAATCGTTGATGTGAAAATTTCTGAGTTTTGAGAAGTGGGCTCAGGGCTTGGGTTTTGCCAAATTTGGGATTTTTGATGTTTTTCGATTATTTTTGCTTGGGTTTTGTTCCCTTAGCCTATTGTAACGTATTCGTTGTGGTTTTGGTCAGATTCGATGCGTGAGGAGGACAATTTGAGAGGAAAGGGCATAGCGAGTTAGAGTTTTGGCCGGTTTGAGGTGAGTAATGAATGTAAATGAAGTCCTGAGGGTTTGAAACCCTGGATATGCATATTGTAGTGCTATATTGAGGTGAGACATGCGCTTGAGGATGAGCGCGGGGTCATTTACTGTTGGAGATTGGGACTTGGTCCGTCCCGAGTGATGTTTTTACCGCATAATTAATTGAAGCTTATTTGATATCATCATTATTTGGACTAATTGTCATAATTGAGCTTCGTGCCAACTATTTGAACCCTTCGAGGATTGCTATCACTATTTTCTCACTATTTTGACATATTACTTGAACTCAGTCCTATTATTTAATACTGTTTTATAAACTCAGCCACTTTTACTCAGATTTGAAACTTAAATAAAATTTCTAATGATATTTTGGGCGGAGAACTACTATTTTATTATGGACCGAGGGGCTTATGTGATTTCTGGACTGAGTATGGGATCGGGCTACGCGTCGCAGCAGTATTATATTGATATTGATATGAGGCCGAGGCCTAGTTGATTCTACGAGATTGCTTGTTATTGCGCTTGGCCGTAAGGGGCACCTCCCGGAGTTTGCACACACCTAGTGAGCACCGTCGATGATAAATAAATAGATCGGGCTGCATGCCGCAACAGGTACTAGAAAGTACCATACTAAGTGTTGCATTCCTTTATTTGGCTATGATTAATTTTCTTATCTATTGTAGCATTTCCATGTTTCGATTTCACAAGTTTATTGATTTCATAGTACTTGGTTTAAACTGCCGTATTATAGATTACAATGTGTTTATCCATGATTTCTTATTCTGTGATGACCTGGCCCGTTGTCACATGAGTTACCGGCCCGTTTCCCCCATATTATGTTGTTCTATGCTTCAATATCAGTATTTGAATGAATCAGATAAAATTGAGTTGGTTTTAGTTGGAAATGAGGCACTTAGCCTCTTAGAAGGAAGCTTGTTTTGGAAAAGTCAACCGAAAGTTGACTATATAGTTAGAAGGCTTGGATGTGAATTCTGGTGATTTGGTTAGCTTCGGAGGATAATTTATGACTTAGGAGTGCGATCGGAATTGAATTTGGAGGTCCCGTGTAGAATTAGGCTTGAATTGGTAAAATTTGAATTTTTGCAAATTCCGGTTGATAGGCGAGATTTTGATCCGAAGGTCGGTATGGAATTCCGAGAGTTGCAGTAGCTTCGTAAGTGATTTTGGATATGTCTGCAAATTTTCAGGTCATTCGGACATCGTTTGGTTGGGTTTTTGATCGAAAATGCATTTCTGAAGTTTTGGAAGAACTTAGGCTTTGATTTGGTGAAATTTGATGATTTTGATGTTAACGATGGTGTTTTGATGATTGGAGCAAGTTTGAATGATATTATGGGTTATGTTGGTGCTTTTGGTTGAGGTCCCGGGGGCTCAGGGTAATTTTGGATGGTTAAATGGGAATTTTGGAAGCTTGCAGCAGGTCTGATCTTTTTGGCTTCTGGTATTTCCGCATCTGCGTGAAAAGGAGCCGCAGGAGCGGTTCCACAGAGGCGGCTATGGGGTCGCATAAGCGGTTTTGGATGGGGCCTGGCATATTCCGCATAAGCGGAAGCCTTTCCGCAAAAGCGGACATCGCAAGTGCGGTATTTGACTGCAAAAGCGGTCATGAGAGTATTGTGCAGACCGCATAAGCGGTCATCTTGATCGCAGGAGCGGCAACCGCATAAGCGGTTTAAGACCGCAGAACCGGTCCTAGGGTTTTTAAGTGAGACCGCATAAGCGGTCATTTTGGTCGCGTGTGCGGGACCGCAGGTGCGGTAATTTGACCGCATAAGCGGAAAATGACCCGGAGATATAGTGAACAGTGTTCATGAATTGGGAACAGAAGGAAAACATTTTGGGACTTCGACTTAGGCGGCTCTTGGGCGATTTTTGAGAGAAATCAAAGGGGTTTCATCAGGTATGAATCATTTGACTTGGATGATGTTTTTATAGTGTAAAACCATCGATTAAACACTGAATTTCAAGGAATTAAAGGGTAAAAATGGAGGTTAGGATTTGAAACCTAAGAGAGTTTAAATTAACGATTTGAGGGGTCAAATGGACTCCGGTTCTTGTGTATTTGGTATGTACGGACTCGTGGTGGGACGAAGAATCCGGTGATGTAAATTTCGTAATTTTTTAAGAAGTGGGCCCGGTGCTCGGGTTTTGTTAGTTTCGAGATTCTTGATATTTTTCGATTGTTTTCGATTGGTTATTGTTCCCTTAGCATATTATAATGTATTCGATCTGGTTTCGGTTAGATTCGACGCGCGTAGAGGCCAATTTGAGGGGCAAAGGCATCGCGAGCGAGGAATTTTACCGGTTCGAGGTGAGTAATACTTGTAAATGATATCCTGAGGGATTGAAACCCCGAATTTGCACATCATAGTGTTATATTGAGGTGACTTGCACGCCGGATATGAGCGTGGAGTAGAGCACCGTTGGGGATTGTGACTTGGTCTGTCCCGGTTGGTGATTTTTCTGTGTATTTGACTGAAACTGCTTGTATCATCATACTATGGGCTGACTGCCATGTTTGGGCTTCGTGCCAACTATGTGAATCCTTCGGGAATTGATATTACTATTTTTAATATATCTTGCATATCATTTGGTTTCAGACCAAGGTTTTAAATACTGTTTTGCAAACTCAGCCATACTAGTAAGTTTTGAAAATTCAAAAGATATTGTAAATGATATTTCGGGCTGAGGATTACTGTTTTATAAATACCCAAGGGGATTATGATGTTTTTTTGAATTGAGCATGGATCGGGCTACGCACCGCAGCGGTGTTACATTGATATTGAGGCCGAGTGCCTGGATGATTATACTGATACTAATATGAGGCTGAGAACCTAGATGTGATGCCACGAGATGGCTTGTTATTGCGCTTGGGCTGTAGGAGCCCCTCCGGAGTCTGTACATACCCACCAGTGAGCGTCGTCGATGATAAATAAATGGAGCGGGCTGCACGCCGTAGCGGGTACCAGAGTGTACCGTCATATGCATTGCATTGCACTCATGTATTTGTTCTTATTTTGTAATGTTGTCATGACATTCAACACTCATATCATTGGCATCCATGCTACTTCTTGCACTATTTACCAGACACCCTGGTGTTATTTCTTATTGGAGTATTGTGCCCGAGAGGCAGATATTGTACTTTGTGAGTTGGGAGTGAGCCCGAGAGGCCGATGTTGTACTTTGTGAGCTGGGAGTGAGCTCGAGAGGCAGATGTTGTACTTTGTGAGTTGGGAGTGAGCCCGCGGGGCTGATACTGTACTGAGAGGTTAATATTGAGCCCGAGGGGCAGATTTATGATTATTCCCTACTTGTTGAAGTTTTTTCGCAACTGTTGAAAAGGAATATTTTCAAAAGAGGTTTTTAC
>MU786584.1:198641-222717 GCA_026770625.1 Nicotiana glauca | reverse complement strand
ATGTTGTACTTTGTGAGTTGGGAGTGAGCCCGAGAGGCTGATGTTGTACTTTGTGAGTTGGGAGTGTGCCCGCGGGGCTGATACTGTACTGAGAGGTTGATATTTAGCCCGAGGGGTAGATTTCTGATTATTCCCTACTTGTTGAAATTATTTTCGCAACTGTTGAAAAGGAATATTTTCAAAAGAGGTTTTTACTGAGCCCAGATGTTTTCCAAAGGATTTCACGGTTTTACTGTCTTCTAAAAAGGGTTGTACTGTTCTATATAGCATGATGGAGTGCCTTACGTGATTTCTTGCTTTCAGCTATTATTTACTCTTATTACCACTGAGTTGGAAGTACTCACTTTACTCCCTGCACCTCGCATGCAGTTGCAGGTATTGTTCACCCGATAGCGGGTTATTAGCGGACCGAAGGCCTTCTATGGTAGTGGAGCAAGGTGACCGCCAGCGTTCGTGGCATCGCACGTCATCTTTGAATTCCGGTTTTTATCTTATATATATAAATTATTGGCTCTATAGTAGTATTCCTACTCCTTAGATACTCGTGACTTGTGACACTCCGGTCGGGTTGTGCTGAGTGAAAAATATTAGTTATTAATGCTAATAAGTCGTATTATTTGTTTATTTATAGTTATTAATTGTTAAATAAGGCATTATTGTTATGTTGGCTGGCCTTGTCTTCACGAGAGGCGCCATCACGACCGGGTTTGGGAATTGGGTCGTGACATATTCTCAGACATTATTTATGTTTATTACTCACTGGGTCGGAGTACTCACATTACTCCCTGCACCTTGCGTGCAGATCCAGGTGCATCTGAGACTGTTGAGCATTTCCAGTTGGGCATCGCATATCCGGGAGCATCGAGGTAGCTGCATGGCGTCTGCAGCCCGGATCTCTCTCTTTTATCTTATTGTTCGTTCCGTATTTCTCTAGATTGTTATGTAATGGGTTGATACTCATGTATTAGAGGCTCAGACTTGTGACACCAGATCTTTTGGGCTATGTAATAGTATTGTTATTTGAAATTCCGCACATTTAACTCTTATTTTAGACTTCTAATATGTTGATTTGGTAATTTAATTGTGTTAGCTAATAATGAACTGTATAATGAATTGGTTAAGGTTGTAAATTGGTCGGGCTTGCCTAGCAGTGTGTTGGGCGCCATCAAGACCGTGGTTAGGGTCGTTGCAACCTGCAACAGCAAACAACAGAATTCTCTAAGTGTAACACATCCCGTTGCCTATCCAAAACTCACCCGAGCCCTCGGGGTTCCTAACCATACATGCATACAAGTCTAAAAGCATCATACAGAGTTGCTCGTGTAATAAAATTACCAAAATAACACTTAAAACTGCATATTTTGCATCAAAATCAAGGAAAAATCTCAAGAGCTCTTAAAGTTTTTATTTTCACAATCGAGGGTCCGAATCACATACTATAAACTCCGTTTCTTTTCAAATTTTACAGATATAACTTAAATATCATATTAAACCTATACCGAGCTCCGAAACTAAAATACGGGCCCGATACCATCAAAATCAAGAATCATTAAATTTTCAAAAACCCTTATATTTTCAGTTAAACAATTTTTATTCAAAAATTCATTTCTTTGGCTAGGGACCTCGGAATTGAATTTCGGGAATACGAGTAAGTTTCATATTATTCTACCGACCTCCCGGATCAAATCATGGGTCCGGGTTCATTTACCCAAAATATTAACTAAAGTCAACTTAATTCAAGTTTTAAAGGCAAAATTTAGTATTTTCTAAAATTTTCTCATAAAGGCCTTCCAGAAGTGCACCCGGACTGCACACGCAAATCAAGGAGAAAGAAAATAAGGTCTTGAAGGTCTCGAAACCCCGGATTGGATTCTAAAACATCAGATGACCTTTTGGATCATCACAATCTTTTAATATTAAATACCAATAAAATTGACAACTTACTTTAATTTGTTTATTAGAAATTTAACAAATACTTCTAAACTCTTTATTTCAAGGGCAGCATTGAAAGAAAAAATTAATTACTTCTTGATCTTTGAAAAAAAAAATACTATGAACTACAAAAAATATTAAAGTGGACTGGAGGAAATAATTAACTTAATTGAATAGTTGTTTATTGCTATTTAAGAATTTACTGTCCATAATGATTGGCCAAATCCACGTCAAATAAGTTAAGTGGGGTGCCATCCTCTTAGTAGAGTAAGGGCTCAGATCGTAGAGTGTATAAGAATAATGCTGAATACGGTGTATTTGTAATATTGTTATTAGTTATGCTTGTATTAATTATACTGACATTAATTACTTTGACATATTAGTTATCTATTATTTGGTTAAAGCATTGCACAATTTCTAAAAGGATTGTTTGGTTGCAAAATACCCTCATAACCAATCAATTACTTGGTCTTTTAAAATAAAAAATTGAGGAATACTTTTATATGAAAAAGGTTTTTAAAAAAATTTAATTTATCTACCTATATTGTAGTATAAAATTAAATATTTATTTATAAAAAGAAAATATGCTAGTATTTATTTATCTATTAGGGATATAATTTTATTTTCACCTTTCTTGGATTATTAGGCAAAAAAAAAAAAATTAAATTAAGAAAGTAAAAGGAAAATGAATTGATTACAAGTTCATTCCAGTACGTAGTAGAGTACATATTTAAAAATTTATAATGAAGAAATTGGTGGAGTACAAATATAAATTGGGGGAGCAATTTCTGTATCAAAACTTATATCAAACTTGCATTAATATAATAGCATAAATTTTGTAGGGCAATTTTATCTTTAACAAAATTAATGCATGCATTAGAATTCATTATATTATTAATAGCATGGTTTCCTGTATTTAGTTATGCATAAGATAACACTAAATGGGGTGTATAACTAATGCATAGGTTCAACAAGTGTATCAAACAAGATATTATTAATACAGAAAGGTAATGCATGTATTATTTTGCCTAACGCATCCAACCAAACCCTGAAGTGCATGGACTTAAAATGTTAATTGCCTTCATACTTTACACTTTAAATGTGTAAAGTCAAATAAACTTCTTGTACTATAATTTGACATCCTTTAATTAATTCTAGGTAAAAAACCTTATCATTATCCTATCATATGCGACTGTCATAGGAATTTATTACGATACTAGTGAATTTATTCGGCATTCATGCGGCCGTAAAATATAATAGTAAATTTAAAAATTGTTATGAAACAATAAAATAAGAGATAGAATTCTTGTTTATTTTGGAATAAATTACAATGGAATAGAACTTCTCTATTTATAGGGAAAATATAACGACTGATCGTTTTGCTTTCTAGAACCCCGCTCCCCTAAATAAGACTTTTTATACTTTTTTTTTACATATATATGACTTGCGGGGATGGTTGGTTCGGGATTTGAAAGATTTTGGATTGAAATCAAAATACTTGGTTCCTTAGGGTTGGCGTACAAGGCCAAGTTTGACTTCAGTCAAATTTTTGAGTAAGCGACCTCGGAATTTGGTGACGGTTCCAATATGTTCGTATGATAATTTCAGACTTGGGTGTTGTAAGGCCCTGTGAAAATTTCTACTCAAAACCCGAGAGCTAATAGTGCCAAGTTAGGAATATGTGTTAGAAATTCAGACTCTTTGGACTGATGTATGCATTAAAAGTTAACGAATAATATTTTCTAGAAAAATGCATTTATGGGGTCCATTATGCGGTTGCATGGTAGCTATGCGGACCGCATAGTTATCGCGGAGTCAGACAGTTTGATGGTTAATTTGAGGTCAACTATGCGGTCAATTATGCGATCGCATAATCAATATGCGGGTCGTATAGTCATCGCATAATCCCCTTGAAATTTTTGTGAGGATCAGTTCTGCGGTGCATTATGCGACTGCAGAACAGGTATGTTGACCGCATTTCTATCGCATACCCGGGCAGTTTGTTTAGGTTTTTGGGGCCATTTTTGCGGTCCATTCTGCGGGCCGCATGTCCATTATGCGATCGCATATGCAATTGCAGATCTGAGTCAGGGCTCCAGATTTTTAAATTTAAACCTGACCCCCTATCGTGATATCTTATGCAATGGCTCACTTTGGGCCTATTTCCTTTTGCTTTTAGAGTGAAAAAGAGGGTCTAAGAGAGAGGAGGTTCCTTTCATAAAAAATTGCTCCAAAAATTCTTGTTAAAATATTGAAGATATTTAAGTGAGGCACCTAAATCTTCATCCTAGGACGTAAGACTTCATCACCTCAGCTCTTAATTTTAAACATAGCTATAAGAGGTTGTTAGTGAGGCAATTCTTGGTGATACAGGTGATTATATTGCATGAATGTGTTCTTCGAAGATATGGGAAAATTATAAATAGAGAGGCATAGGGGATGGGTTGGTGTAATCTTGTATAAAAGGACCATAAGCCCTTATAAAAACTCAATGCTTGATAAAATGCTCAAGTGAGCTAAGATTATGATCTTTTCCTTATTATGGGTTCGATTGTGCTACATTGATTAAATAGATTTAAGTTGTAAACATTCCGCAACATTATAAGATTAAGGAAATCTCGTTTGAAAAGGTACGAAGAATATGAATCATGTACTAAAATGCTATTCTTGAAGCAACATTTGTTGTGCCATCTATGTGAAGTTTTATCTATGCTTATAATTTAAATTGCTTTTGTGTGCACCTATTGTCCCAAATTGCAAGGTTAACATTGAAAATGGAAATGATGTGATAATTATGTCCCTAAGTGCCTACGAATTGATATATGCGAAATAAAGATTGAAATGAGATGATTGATGCGAAAGGAACAACGCCTTGGTAAGGCGGTCTAGCCGATCGGGCCATGATCGGATGCCATGCCGCACACATGGTAGTATTGTGCTGATATTAAATTCCGAAAAAAGAGAAAATGAGATTGTGATGAAGTATATGTCTCAAATGAGGAAACCTAGCCGATCAGGTCGAGATTGGACTCCGCTCAAGATATCGGTGGTATTGCGAACAATGATGGACTGTGTGAAATGTCAGAAACTAAAACTTATGGAAAAATGGTGTGAAAATTGTATGATTCTTTTATTTGATAATGTGGTGATCGTTTAAAGTTTTTGAGTTATACTTGTAATTTTCTTATTCTTGTATGAAAGTTTTTTCTAACTAGATGGTATATAGTTATACATACTTGTACTATTCCATGGTACTAACGTCCTTTTTGACTGGGGTGCTAAATTTTTAAATGAATGTAGCCGATCACGCGTAGTGGAGTGTCATCCTCTCAAAGTCTTGGTGAGCCCCTTTCTCCTTCAAGGGGTTATGTTGTACATCTTTTGTTGTAAACTTCCACTTTTAAGGTATAGCCGGGGCCTTGTTGCCGGCGTTGTCATAATTTATCTTTTGTATCCATAGAGGCTCCGTAGATATTTGTGTGGGTTATGTATGGGTGTTGGATGGGTTAATGAACTGTGTTGTAACCTTATACTTTAGTTCTTCTAAACTATAACAGTATGAAATCTTGGAAACTTAGCCATGATTTATGATTTGTGATATAAAAATGAACTAACAATGTTGAATGTTCGAGTTTGCTACTATTTAAATAAACGAAAGCATGGTTTCCTTAATCGTATTGAGTTGGGTAAAAAGTGTTAATAAGGCTTAGTTGGGTTCAATCGATTGAATGCCGATCAAGCCTCCCGAGGTTAGAGCGTGACAAGCATATGTTCAGATAGGGTTTTGGATAACCGGGGAGCATTTTAGCGCATAATAGTGAATGTTGGTCCTCGAAGGATTTTGAAATTCTTTAAATTTTGATTTATAGCGGGTTTTGATGATATCGACGTCCGAATGGGATTCCAAGACCGAAAATACTTCTGTAATGTCATTTAAGACTTGCACACAATATTTGGTGTCAATCCGAGTAGTATAAGTATGTTTTGACACATTTGAGATAAATTGAAGAACTTGAAGTTCATAAGTTTGAATCAATTGGTTTTAGAGTGTGATTCCTAGTTTTAATGTTATTTCGGGTGTTCCGAGGTTTCGAGCGAGTATTTATCATTAAGATGTGTTTGGGAAGGGCCCCGGGAGCCTCGAGCGTCGATTGGACGAGGCTCAAACTAAGTTGGAAAAATTGAGCAAAATTTGAATGCCCAGCTTCTGTCATAACAGCACTTACGGTTTTTCAGCCGCTGATGCGAGCTCGTAGGTGTGGGCCTTGACTCGCAGATGCGGCCAAGGGTGGGTAGCCCAGAAATCACAGATACTGCCCTTATCCGTATAAGAGGCCCCGGCCAGCCCAGTGGAGTTTCGCAGAAGCAGACCATTGTCCACAGATGCGAGGGTGCAAGTGTGGCTCAGGACCGCATGTGTAGAAATCACTGAAGGTAGTAGCCTTCATTTAATAAGGGCCTTAAGACATTTTTGACTCATTTCACTCCATTGTTGGGTGAGTTTTGAGCTTTTTAATAGGGGGTTTTCAACAAGTTTTTGAAGGTAAGTAATTCCTACTATATGTGAGTTAAATAATTGAATTTTGGGTAGATTAATATGTAATGATTAGTGAAAATTATGGGATTAGAGTAAAACCTATGTTTTTGATAAAAACAAGATTCAATTATGAAATTCATTATGGAATGAAGTAAAAATCATATATTCTTTGTCATTAGGTTATGGGTAACAACTTCCTTCGAAAATTTTCGGAATCTAGGCAAGTGAGCTTGGGGTGAATTTTAGGAATCTTACCTTTAGGGTTGGATAATCACTTTAATATCTAGAATATGGACATGTAATCCTATAATGATTGGTTTTCACACTATTTGAATAGTTTCGGATTGTGCGGCTCCGGTTTGAGGGTTTGAGCGCATTCTTGAGTTGGAAGTAGGCCTGAAAAGAGGTAAATCTCTTTTCTAACCTTGTAAGAGGAAAATTTCCCCATAGATGAACTTAATTAATGTATAATTAACTATGGAGGCTAGGTACACACGAAGTGACGAGAGTCCGTACGTAGCTACTATTCTTGTTATATCCTAGTAGTTCTAGGCTTACACCATGCTTTGGGGGCATTGCTAGATGACTATATTTGTTGATTTGCATGGAATGGAACTAAGTTAAAGATGTCATAATTTCAAGTAAATTATTATTTTGAAAAGAATTGAGGAAACATATATTTATATTTAATCGCGTCACAAGTATATTCCGCGAGCGGGCTGGTTATTTCCACTACTCTCATGGGAGGGGGACATTTACCTGTATATATGGTTCGGGCCGTTTTACCCTCGGCTGTGCACAATTTACTTTTATGTTGGATCGGGCCGAACGTCCTCGGTGATATTTTTGTGAGATAATAGAATCGGAACTCCTTATAATCCTTATGATTTGTTTCTTGAATTGTCACTTGTTTATGAATGAAGAAAGTGCCTTGATTTCTTAATCTGATAAAAAGATTTTTCAGTGTTATTCCTGTTTGAGCTTGTGGTTATCTACATACATTGTCATTTATAATATTGAACTTCATATTATTATATTACTGGCCCTAGTAAGTGTCGGAGTCGACCCCCCCATCACTACTTCTTCGAGGTTAGATAAGATACTTCCTGGATATATATTTTTATGTACTCAGGCTATACTTCTGTACTTGAATGTACATGATTGAGGCAGGTGCATTCGGCCATCAGTCCGGCGCGTATTTTTGGACTCCCCAGCTTGAGACTTCTCGATGAACTTCCTTTCTGAGCCGTTCCATAGTAGCTGAAGTCTCTCTTTTGTCTTTATATTCCTGTCTATTTCTTTTTTAGATAGTAGGATATGGTTTTATATGTTCTACTAGATTTCTCCACACTTGTGACACTAGGTCTTGGTACACCCATTCGTAGACTTATGATTTTTGGTTTACTTTCATGGTTTCATTTTGTGTATTTATTACTTCCATTTAATTGTTCTTAAATTTTAAACTCCAAATTTCTTAACCATAAAGGAAATTTATCACGTATTAATTATTCAAATGAGGATTTACTAGCTGACTAGTGTTAGATTGCCTAACAATGGTGTTGGACTCCATCACGACCTTATACGGAATTTGGATCGTGATAGAAAAATAACTTAGCCACCAAGTAACAAACCCTAAAATCTCTCTAAAATATAAACATTCACCATAAATAAAATATTATTCATAACACTCCCCCTTGGATGTCTATTCACGAGATAATGTGCCTCATTAAAGACTTAACAAAAATAAAACCCAAATGGGAAAAGGTTTTAGAGGAGAAAAAAGAGTACACATGTGTCACGACCCCGATCCCGGTCGTGATGGCGCCCAACACAATTGCTAGGCAAGCCCGACCAATTACACTCTCAACCCGAGCATGAAGCTCAAAACCAATTATTTAAATATCATTAACAACAATGAAGCTAAAAGATTAAGCTGATTGATAGATATAAGCTGAATATCACGATAACACGGAATATACTCCCAAAGACCTGCGGGTCATGAGTCTAGAGCCTCTAACAATACAGTGTGACAAGACTCCAAATAATACAATATCTTAAAACTGCGGAAAGATAATAAAAGGGATAGGGGAGGAGTCGGGTCCTGCGGACGTCAGGCTGCTACCTCGACAACTCCGAACAAACTCTGAAATCAGCAAAAGCTCAGCTAAACTCCCGGGGTACCTGAATCTGCACATATGGTGCAGGGAGTAAAGTGAGTACTTCTAACTCAGTGGTAATAAGTGTAAATAATAGCTGAGCGGTAAAAAATCACATAAGAACACTCCATCATGCTATATAATACAGTACAACCTTTTGAATAAAATAGTAAAAACCGTGAAACTCCTTTAGAAACATCCAGCTAAGTTTAAAATCTCTTTTAAAAATATTCTTTTTCCAACAATAGGCATATGAATGCGATATCAGCTAGTGCAAGTGCGCATACAAGTCAACCCCTCAGGCACAAGACTCTATTTACAAATAACACCAGGGTATCTGGCACACAGTGCAAGAAATAGCATGGATGCCAATGATATGAGAGTGCTAAATGTCATGCCACGTAGTACACACTACAAGAAAATGCCTTATCTAAGACCAACCTTTGGGGACGAGTTAATAATTCCGTTGCAAAAAATATATTTATTGGGACGAGATTATATTTTGGTCCTTAATGCTTTATTTTATTGGGAAGATATTAAATCTGGTCCCTAAAAAATTAGTAGCTGGCCCCAAATTATAATTGAGGGGCCTCGAAGTGAGAAAGTGCCGCAAAACATTATACCAAAATATTAGAATACTATTATTTTTTAAAAAAACAGGCGCCAAAGCTAATTAATTTATTGAAACAAATGTCTAAAAACTGAAAAACTCTGTATTTTTTACAAAAACAAGTGCGCACAGATTGCCCTAATTCTCTGCCTAGCTCTAGAGCCCACATCCGTTATCTGCGTCTTCTCCAATTTGAGATTGTGAATTTCTGCCCTAATATCCATCTCGCCTTTGAGATTAATCCAAGGTATGGCTCCTCTAGATCTCTTGCGTCTTCTCCAAATTGAGATATGCTCTTTTTTTTCTCTAAGTTGTTCTAAATCGCTGATTGTTATTCCAGTTGTTGTTGTTCTTCTTATTCTACAACTAATACTTCTCTAACATCAAAAAACTGGTAAGTTGTTCTAAATCGCTGATTGTTCTTCTTCTTCTACAACTCTTTGAAGCATATCACTACTTTTCTAGTATTTTTTCTTTTGTATAATCAGCGGAAAGATCTGTCTATCTAAGGTTTTGTACTCTGGCCTAATTACATAATTCGATTTCTGAAGTGTATTCAAGTTTGTGGCATATTAGTTTTATGTATTCAGTGATAGATTTACCAAGCCAAAACAGGGACTAGCATGTATAATGTCATATTGCAATGTTGATTTACATCTGAAAAAGTAGTGTCATATGTGATGGAACAACGTGTATACTGTTATATGTATTTTAGCATACCTGAAAAATAATAGCATCTAGAAAGAAGCAGTCTTTTAGTTGCGTGCGACTGATTTGGAAGATAAAGACTATACGTTGATAAGATAAGAAAATTCGGTAGGTTGACAAGAAGTTACTAATACTTTATTTAATTGTTCTTAGGTTGATCAGAAATGGCATCCTAGGACATATCTATTCTCATTCCATTGGGTCAGATATCGACCTGAGCGGATTGAGAAAGATGTACAGTTAAAGTCTTGTCCTGCTTCATCTATGTAGAAATCCTTGGTCTGGAGAAAAGTAGTTGCTGTAAAGAACTCCATTTAGTTGTAGCCCTGTTTTTCTTAAGTTTATTAGTTTCTGCATATTCTTTACGTGGATAAGAGAACTGACTCTTTGTATGCATTTATCCTTATGCATTATGTACTTCTCACCAAATCCATTGAGTTATCGATGGAATTTGAAGTCATAGGTCTGTTACTTTATTTTTTTAGTAACCATATCATATAACTTATTTCTTTACAAGCTCTGAATCACACACAGAACATACATCATGTGGAGTAGAAGAACCTTTTCTTTTATGTCCTAACACAACTAGTGACAAACTGAAATCTTATCTTCCTGAGGGCCGAAAGAGCATTTTCCATGTTAACTCTTGCATCAGGTGACACTAAAGTGCAACTCATAGCTAGTTCCATAATAGATAACAAACATTGAATCTTGTCTTCAATATGTCCTTCCTCTGGCCTCAACAAATTGGCATCAACTTGACCAACTCCACTAGGAAAAGAATCATTAATCCAACATCTTAGGCTCAAATCTTCAGTAAACATATCATCACTTGGCCTCATCCTAGTAAATATTTCCATCATCATGATGCCGAAACTATAGACATCACAATTTTTGGATACTATTCCATTCTGTCCATACTCTACAATCAAGGGGGAAATTTTGCTACTTCATGACCTAAAGTACTCCTTATTACCAGAATAGCAATCCTATGAATGATGAGGAGATAGTAGGTTTTGAGAATGACACGAAAAGGATAGTTCGGCATCTAATTCTCTTCCATTCCTCCCATTAGATGAGAATTGCAAATTATTGCAGAAAAGAGTGTTTCAAAATGAAGGTTGCCCGTCTGAACTACAAGATGTGAGTCTAGTAATTGCAAAAAGATGCAGAGGACTGCCTATAGTGATTACCGTAGTAGCTAGAATAATAAAAAATAAGTAGAAGTAGGTTGACAAGAAGTTATTAATACTTTCTTTAATTGTTCTTATTGTTCTGTTCTTCTGAAGCAAAGTTCAATTTTGCTATAGAGTCTATGTTCACAGGAAAAATAATTTACTTTGATATAATAATTGCAATTCCTATTCAAATTAATTGTGTCATAAAGTATACTCTTTACGCATTTCTTTGATGTAAGTACTTATTTCGATCTCGGAGCCGGCTATAAGAAACCATGTATGCATGTTTTAGGAACCAACATCTTTAATTACAAGTTTATTTATAATCTTTTGTCTAGATTAGTGCCATCTGATTGTATATTGCAATCTATTAACTGAAAATAGAGAAGCCCAGTCCACTGGAGAGTGCGACCTTAGAATCACACGCTATTTAGAAACAGATTCAGTCACAGCATTTTCTGTGTAAGAAGTGCATACACGGTCTCGTAGAATCACACGCACATGAAGATATTTACATGATATTTCTGTTGCGTGCGGTGCTTGTCCTCCAAATTTCGGAGGTGATCTTTGCTTGTACCCTTGATATCTCAGCATATACACTAAGTTTCCATGACCAGCAATGCAAATATGACTGGTATTTCTTCCTTTGTAAGTCCATTGTGCCCGAATTTTGATTCCAAAACAATATTTCTAGCTTGACACAAATGCTCATAGCTTGTCTCCTGTAGTGTATTGAGGTATTCATATGGATGTATAGTATACTGATCAACTGGACACTGAGGGAAACTATGCCCAGTATGCTCTCATCCTTCATGCTTGTGCTTATCTGTATAATTTTTGGAGAATTTTAACTGATTCAATTGCTAATTGCTGTAGAGTTTGAAATAACAGTTGAAACTATATATATGTTCGCATAAGTAAAATACCAATGCTTTGAATGGTAAAGGAGAATTAGCATTCCACTTTTATTGAGCAGTGACTCCCTAGAATGCAGAGTCTTTCAAATGTGACCAAGAGACTCTTAAAGTGGCTAATTGAAATAAGCTGAACAACTTTTACTATAAATATTAGAAGCAACTGCATCAATTTTATCATTTATTTGAGGTGTTAGCAGCAAGTGAGCAACCGCTTACCCTTTCTGTCCCTGTCAAACTCATAATGGCCAAGATTAGACCATAATAACTGTGCCAAGTCAAAGTGCAAAGTTCAATTGTTGACTGAAGAATACTTTATTTTGATAATCCTTTTTTTTCTTCCCATATACTTTGTTGTATGCTACCTTCATTGCTGGAGACTTGATGAAAAGATGCTGTGAGTATCTATTCGATGTGCATGTATTCAAATTCTTCATTGACTACTATGGCTAATTAAAGAGGCAGAATGCTCTTGGTTTGTCTGAATACTTTTGAACTCATGTTAACTTTAGATCAATACGTGGGGTTACTCAACAATAAACTTTTTTGCTCCAATGAGTCGATATTCAAGTTGTGTTGATTGCTGTATAACTGCTGGATAGTTGCTCCTAACACAGGATTACGAGTAGTTACTAAAACTGAACTAATTTATTAACTCAAATCATGTTTTGATTATTGTAGGATAAATTTGAGAGTGTTGACATGAATGATCACCGTGATCATATCTTCGCATGGATGAAAGAGTTATGGAACAAATGGAGAGGACACTTGCATGCAAAATATGTGAAGGATAAGCCAATTCAACAGGTTCTTAAGAATATTCCAAAGGGAGTAGACAAGAAATAATGAGAGTGGTTATTAAAGGAACATTTTTCTTCAGAAAGTTTTCAGGTATGCCTAGCGACTTAATAATCTATTTCGCTAAACCAATCAAGAGTCAGCTAGTTAGTGAAGGTCCTTCAGTATAAGAATGCAAATCCACTTTTCAATAGAATTTCGTATCTTCTATATCGGGTTTTCGTTATACTAGTACAGAGCACTAAAGAATGAACTAAAAAGGACTGCTACTGGTATGTAGATACAATGCTCAAGATAAAAGGTGGCTTGATAGAATAAATAACTAAATATAAAATACATACTTGACAAAACACAAAGGTGTTAAATATGAAGGTATTCTGAATTTTTGTTGCATCTGAACCTTCATCTGCTAGGAAAGTGTGGAAGCAAGTGTGATAGTCATCGCATTTCCTTGTTGCTAATATTCATTATATCTATGCTTAGGACTAGATGTACTGTTTCTCCCTCGCGTGAATACTGTAGTTATTAATGAATAACGAGTCAGAAAGGGATATTCAGCTGCTAGTCATCTTTTCAATTGAATACTGCCTGGAGTTATAGACTGATTACTTTTGTGATTCAGTAACTTAAGTCAGTTCCTTCCATGGACTGTTCTTGATTTTGCCATGTGTTTGTTGCATCTTGGTCATATAGTCCAAGATTCTGTTTCCTCCGCATATAACCAGCTGGACTACTGATGCAACTGTGTGCGCCTTTTTTGCTTTTCAGAGGGTCCACCACTCTACGGTGGTGAGTCCTGGATATTACAGCTCTCAAGCCTACAAACCAAGTCTCAGCCTGCAATTTATCCTTGCAAATCTAAAAATGGAATATGTTTTTTAGCAAAACTAGAAATCTTGCATGCTTGTACAACATCGCTCTATTAAACTAGACGTAATGTTTAATTTAACAGATCAAGAGTACGCTCGCCATTTCCATATATAAGTGATATGCATTGACTTTCCATCTCAGGTTGAAGAATTACCTTAATTAGGAAATTAAACATTCTTGTCAAATAAAAGAAAATTTCAGAGTTTAAGTATATATCTTGAGAAAAAGTCATGTATATCAGAATATCAATATGTCTGGTAGCCTCACTGCTTACAGTACTTTGGCTGCGGATGATATTCGTGATTGAATTTAATCTCAGTTGGTTTTCCTTCTCACCAGAGTTCCAAATCAAAAACTTTTCATCCTGGAAACAAAGAAAAAACCTTATACTTCACCTACAGTAATTGAAACGTGAAATAGGGATGATTCGGCCTGAGGTATGGTGATTAAAACTTTACCGCGGATAACCTTAGGGTTTTCCTCTTCTGCCATACTTCAAAAGATGTGCACCCTTCTTCAATATAACTTTTCCCTGGACATGATTTGAGTGGGAAGTAACATTAGGAAAAAAGAAAAAGATGTTAGTGGAACAGTGTGGATGATATTATTTGAGTTTATTAAATTTCTTACATTTAATCTTAATGTTTCACAAATATAGGCGAGAAGCAACAAGAATGCGAGAAGCTAAGTTGAAGATGCTTCATCATATTGGCAGCAAGCCTATTTGTGAGATCATTTATCAAAAGGTATTATCATAAAATTTCTTTTTGCCTAATAAAAAATATTTACGAGCTGTTATTTGACATGTTTGCATTTGATGTAAAGGGCGGAAAAGATGGCAACCCACCGGATTTGGCAATAATTTTCTTTGAGACCCGTAAGAAAGATAACAAGCTTGTTGAACCTGAAGCAATTGAAAAACATGTATGTTTGGTAAATTGAATCTGTAAATTACTTGAAATTACGGTGGATTCTAATTTTAAATGTTCTTTTTGTATATTTTGTAGGCTCAAATCGAAGAAATAGTTCAAGCAGATCTATCTCTACCTAGCATAGAGATTGTAGAAAAATATTGTGGACCTCAAACTCGTAGCCATATGTTTGGATTTGGGGGTGGAGTGAAGGCGAAAGACTTGAAAGGTGGAACTTCTTCAAAGGCTGAATTACTGTCCGCGCTATGTTGAACTCGAGAAGAAAACAAATCTTTGAATGAGGAAAACATATCCTTGAATGAGCGCTTGTCTACCTTAGAAGATGAGATGAAAGAAATGAGGAAAATAAGAGAGTACTTCGCTGCTCAACAATCACATGTCCCGCTTATGACAACATCGCCCATTTCAACTGAATTACCACTATTTTTTTGTGCTGACCAAGTTAGTAACAATATACCCAACATTTTAATTTTTATTCATGATTTGCGTTTAGTCAATTTCTATATTGCAGTGTTTAAATACTTATTATTAGCTGTATGGAAACTGAGTTATCACATCAAACCAAAAGTAATGCTTCAGTGAATCAAACTTTTACCATCTTTACCAACTTTGAAAGGAAGGATTGGGAGACTTTGTTCATGCCAAAAAGAAGTTATCAGGATCAACCTTAGTCTTCACAAGCACAAGCTTATCATAGTTATTCTTGAAATACTTTTAAGCACTAAAATTTCTAATAACGAAAATATTGGATCTTACACTTCCTTTACTCTTTTGGGACGTGAAGACAAAAAAAATGCAAGCTCATATTCTTGTAAAGACAAAATGCCACCAAAGCTTGGTGCTGCTGTAGAAAGATATGAAGATAATTAAAGAGGCCAATGTGAAAACTAGATAGCCTGAGATTTACTCACTGCATGCTAGCTCACGAAACAGAATATATGTTGCAGTCAAGTATTTGGAAAGAATGTGAAATGCTGGATTCACTTACTTCTTGCCTGAAATACATTGTAATGTTAACTTAGGCCCCGAATTCGCTTGTTCATCTGGTTTTTTATTCATAAGGAATGAGTTTATTGTTCGTTTGAACATCATCCTCAAAAAATTGATTGTTGCTTCTGTTTTCTTTTTGTCTCTCTTGACCTTCTACTTCAGTAAAGCTTTACATTATGACAAACAGAAATATTAACACTAGCTTCCAAAAAATTTGAGTTGGCATTTCTGTTCATACCTCAATCAAGATCTCTATAATTCACATAAGCTTCTCTTGGAAACTTGGATACAAAAGTTCCTATGTACTCATATAGCCCTCTGATCCAGTTGATATGTTTATCTGCAGATTTCTTGTCTTCTTCTGTCCAAGTAGTTAAGTACTGAAATTGATTGGTTGTTAGCACTGTTTTCTTCCCCTTTGTAGTTGAATTGGTTGTAGCTATGAGGATCCTTATGAAGAGATCTTCATCTATCTTATTTGCAACATGTTGCCTTTTATTCAAGACTTTTGTTGCACCAGTTTCCAGTGTCTTTGGAAATGTGAAAACTGTGACAGTTTCCAGTATCTTGCACCAGCTCCAAGACCATATTTCCTCATCATAGGACCATAAGCTCCCCCTGTGATATGACCACCTATTCCTAAGCTGGTACATAGGCCAGCAGGATAACCATGTGTCTTGCTTTTTTCTGCAATCCTATAGTACACTTCACCAATCGTCGCGCCAGCTTGAACCCAAGCATTGTTGTCCTCATTGTCCACTTTGATCGCGCGAAGTTTAGCTAGTTCAAGCAAGATGAAGGGCATTGATCTTTTCATTTATAATATATAAGATATGCCTTCATAATCATGGCCTCCACTCCTAACTCTAAGCTGAAGTTTTAGCTCTTTCGCGCAAATGACTGCTGCTTGTACATTGGATTCACTGCAAAATGACTACTACTTGTACATTGGATTTACTTACACCCTAGCCACTTGTAGGTTATAGTTGTCGCTCTCAATCTCAACAATAAAGTTCTCGATCACTCTTACAACATAGGTTTCTTTTGTCAAGCGAGAAATTACCCTAGTGATGATGTTGTCTGTTCATAATAGTTGGTATTTTGAATGGTAAATCTCGAATTGTCGTACCGGGATTTATCGAACCAAAGTAAGATTAACCAACCCAAAGCTTTTCTAATTAATTTTTCTTATATTCTTGTAGCCTTGTTGATGTTGCTGGATAACACCTGGTGAATTTAGACTGCTTTTGGGGTAAGCGATTTAACTATTGCTCATTTAAAATTATATATGTTATTTTACCAATAGTTATTTATCATTTTTTTAATTTTTTGTACTTACAGGTTTTGAAGACTGAAGCTAGAAGTCAAGATTCAAGTTTAGAATATGCACAAGCTCATTATTATTTTGCTAAATATTATGCAAAACTTGATATCATAGTCTAGCTCAGGATAATAGCTAAGTTTTTTTTGTTGAGGTGTTGAGAAAACATAGAAAGTAATATCATCATGGGATTTGAACTTTATATCTTATCTTTTTATATCTAGATTTTTCAATAACAATTTGATATTGATTGATAAAAAATACTTTTTGTGGCATTGAGCTTTTAGAACTACTCATGGTTATTAAGAGACCATGAATACGATCGCTAAATTATAAAATTATTTTAAATAGTGATGTCGTCTCTAAATATAATCTAGGACCAGTTAAAGGTTGGTCGCGAAAATGGCTACGATGGGAATGATGACTAGGTTTTTTGTCCGTCTCTAAAAGATAATTTAGGACCAGTTACAGTTAGTCGCTAAAACGATTTCACGACCAGGTTTTTGTCCGTCTCTAAAAGATAATTTAGGACCAGTTACAGTTCGTCGCTACAGAGATTTCACGACGGGAATATATAATTCATTCATTGTCTATTAGGGACGAGAAATACAGTCTTTAAAGGTATTTAACGACCAGAATTTTCGCCCGTCGCTGAAGTGCTTTAACGACCAGGTACTACGACTCGTCGTTATTGACATTTAGCGTCGGAGGCTATTACGACGGGTTACGACCAGACTTTTCCTATCGTAATTTACCCTTTTAGGACTAGATTCCAACATTTAGGGACCAGAATTCCCTTCTTTAAAGGCAATTTTTCTTGTAGTGACAGCTAGGAATCAATGCGTGAATGCAATGCAATGCACACGACCGCTGCGGTGTACAGCTCGATCCATTTGGGTACCCGCGCTCACTGTGGGGGTTCAGACTCCGGAAGGGCTCCTACAGCCCAAGCTCAATATCAATATCACACCGCTGCGGCGTGCAGCCCAATCCATCATCAGTCCAGAATGCACATGCAACTGCGGTGTGCAACCCGATCCACACTCAGTCCAGATATATGCACGTAAGCCATACAGGCACAGTCAAGTTTATTATTTTCAGTTCCAATTATTAGGAATTATAGCTTAAGTGTTTAAGACTTTAGAAATTTACAAATCATTTCGAGACAGTGTTTAACTCAGGACTGATATCATGAAAACATGCTAAGAATCATGGAAACAATGATAATAATCCCTAAGGGATCCAAATAATCTGCACGAAGCCCAAAACATGGCAATCAGTCCAAATCTTGATAACATCAAGTAGTTTTCAGTCAATCACGCAGTAAAATCAACAACCGGGACGGACCAAGTCACAATCCCCAAACGGTGCTCTACCCCACGCTCATACCTGGCATGCAAGTCACCACAATACAACACTATGATGTGCAAATTCGGGGTTTTAAACCCTCAGGATATCATTTACAAGTATTACTCACCTCGAACCGGTAAAATATCTAGCTCGCGACGTCTTGGCCCCTCAATTCGGCCTCCACGCGCGTCGAATCTAACCAAAATCAGAGCGAATGCATTATAATATGCTAAGGGAACAATGCCCAATCGAAAACAATCAAAAAATATCAAAAATCTCGAAACTAGCAAGCCTCGAGCCCTGGGACCACTTCTCGAAAAATTACGAAATTTACATTAGCGGACTCCTCAACTCGCCACGAGTCTACCCATATCAAATTCATCAAAATCGGAGTCCATTTGACCCCTCAAATTCAAATTTTACACTTTCTTAGGTTTCAAGCCCTAAACACCATTTTTAACCCTTAAATTCTTGAAATTCCGTGATTAATTCATGTTTTTACACCAAAATAACATAATCCGAGTCCAAATGTTCATACCTAATGATATCCCTTCGAATCCTCTTCAAAGTCGTCCAAAATCGCCTCTCGTTCAAAGTCCAAATCGTTTTCTTCTTTTTCCAAGTTTGTGAACACTGGTCAATATAACACAGGCCCGATTTTCGCTTTTGCAGTTCCCATAACCGCTTCTGCGGTATCGCTTCCGCGCCCCATTATCCGCTTATGTGGTTTTTCACTTAGTTTCCCACGACCGCTTCTGCGACACATAAACACGCTTCTGCGGATCCCTAAGTCCGCTTCTGCGGTCAATACTCCGCTCCTGCGGCTCCGCTTATGCGGACCAAGTTCCGCTTCTGCGGAACTTCACCACCCAAGACAAAATTACTTCTACGCTCCTTCATCCGCTTCTGCGGTCCATTTCCGCAGAAGCGGAAATACCAGCTGACAGCAAAACAAACCTGAAGCCAAATTCAAAAACTTCTCGTTTTAACACCCGTTCTCACTCCGAGGCCCCCGGGACCTCAACCAAAAGCGCAGACATGATCTAATACCTTATTCAAACTTGTTCCAATCATCAAAACACTATCGTTAACATCAAAATCATCAAATTTCACCAAATCAAAGCCTAAGTTCTTCAAAAACTTCCGATATGCAATTTCGATCAAAAATCCGACCAAACGATGTCCGAATGACTTGAAAATTTGCACACATATCCAAAATCACCTAACGAAGCTACTGCAACTCTCGGAATTCCATTCCGAACCTCGGATCAAAATCTCACCTATCAACCGGAATTCGCCAAAATTCCAACTTCGCCAATTCAAGCCAAATTCTACACCAGACCTCCAAATTCAATTTCGATCGCACTCCTACGCCACAAAACATCCCCCGAAGCTAACCAAATCACCGAAATTCACATCTGAGTCTTCTAACTATATAGTCAACTTCTGGTTGACCTTTCCAAAATAAACTTCCTTCTAAAAGGCTAAGTGCATCATTTCCAACTAAAACTAACTGAATTCTATCCGATTCATTCAAATACTGATATTGAAGCATAGAACAACATAATATGGGTAAAACAAGGCGGTAACTCACGTGACAACGGGCCGGGTCGTCACATCCTCCCCAAAATGAACAAACGCTCGTCCTCGTGCGTGCCCAGAGCTGTCCTAGAAGAAAACCAATAGCTAAATGACCTTACCAAGCGTATACCCAGGGTGATCTCACGTCACCCTATCTTACATAGATCTGATAATACAATTCAACTGAAATTTCACAGTTCATTTATATCATAGACTGTAGAACCATATAGCACCTTCCGAAATCATACCCAGAACAAACCCGAATCAGCTGTGATAACCCACACCTGCAACCTCAGGTGCAACCATATGATATACTACATAACCCAGACACCCGAAGCAATAACTTCTATTCACAGCATTTGCCAACAACACTCGAATACCGGTGGAAAAACCTCTTATCGACAAAGGTCTTATTCTAGAACTTTCATATACTGCCAACGATAAATAAAACACGCGATAAACCGTAACCATTCCTCAGGTCACTCGTACATGAAGCCACTTCCTTGTTGACTAATACCACAACAGATTTCCGGGCCAAACCTCGATATGGACCCTCTAATCAGCTGAAATCACATCTGTTTGCATTTATTAGTGACTCTAACGATCACCTCGAATTCAAAGCACTACTCTGGTGATATGACACCTCATCACAGGCCTAAGCCACAACTTGCATAATCCGCGCACCAATGATGGGCGGTCTGAACATACTCAAATCATGACAAATGACTCAAACAAAAGAGCTGTAACTCAAATTCCTCGGTACCATCAAAACCCAAGGCTGGGACCCCATCCCACATCATAGAAATAGAATACTTGAATCTACCCCGAAGGGTATAATCTCCACGTAGACTCGATACAATGCGCGATCTTCTCCAAACACTGTTACACATGAAGCACCTCAAGTCACCGTGCTCAAAAGTAGACAGCCACGCACATATTGGTGTCTGAAACCAAGCAATCCATCACACCCACGGTGAAGCAAGTAATATACACCTTTAAATCCTGAAAGGACACAACCGATGCGCCATTCGCCGAGCAACACTCAATGCGGACTTTGTTTAGAAACCAGGAAGCAAGGCATACAAACTAACATATGGAAAACTATTCTCAACATCTGTTGCGGAGTGCAACCCGATCCAGATAACATACCCATGGCGGCGTGTCACCCGATCCATACATATATCTCACCGAAGGAGATACACATCGAGCCAAATTTGCTCATTACAACAAAATACTGAGTGCATAACAATATCTATATATAGTGTTATAAACTACAAAACTCAAGTACAATCCAAAACTCACAACGCCTCACCGCACCGAAAAAGCATCTCATAGATCTCCTCAGATCACTAACAAGCTCAATTACGAGATATTAAACCTATCCCTCAATAATACATATTAGGGCCAACCAAGCCATCTCAATCTGAATACATAGCCACATCGTCCTACCAACGAACTCAATGCCAAGAAGCTTGAAGCTGCTCCTTCCATTATTTATAACTCTTGCTGGAGTCATACGATACGGTTCCCAACACCAAGTCAATACCGAAATCCACAATCTCCCCCGATGACATACCCGGCCATAAGGAACGCACCGGAAAGTCCCTCAATACTGGAACTAAATCAATGGTAGAAACCTCTATACTGACATCTATCACAAAGGCCCAATTAAGGAAAGCAATCCTTCCTAGCCATCCGCCGATCTTTGGAATACCAACCACTCTGCTATAACATAATCCGATGCACCTCGCCACGCAACCGATGGCATTTTCCGACATAGCCCATAGCACAATAGTATAGAACAACCCATATTGAGACAACCAGTCTCCAGCTCAGCATCATATACAAAATCTAACATACCAATAAAGAAGGACCCACTCAGGCCTCCAATCCCAATAGCCGCTAACAGTACCAACACGAACTATCCACAACAACTACATAGCCTAAACATGAGAACTCACAGTCATTCTTCAAAGATATTCTAAAATTCTCCTGTTCCATCAAACACACTCAGATATCAACAGTCGACCTATCAAGAAAATGCCGCAACACTACCGAAGTGCCATCAACTTAATCACATTGCCTTTTTTTTAAACATATACCCTTGTCAAATCACTATGATTAGCAACACCGTTTCCTTATCATATGAGGATCATTTACCAAAATCCTCTGAAGATCGATTCTTAAATCACCTGCAGCTGCCCATGCCATTTAAGAATTTAATAACTTTCCATTCCGAAGTGAACCGAGCCTTACACACACAAATCTCAATGCTGCACAACATAACGCATATACCATACCACATTATGATAACATGAGAACTTTTATCTCCCTTCCGCGCCACAGACATCGACACACTCAACTAGTCAAGAACTTTCATTGATCCCATTTAGAAGAAAAATTATTACACTCTCCATGCTTTGCATACCCATAAGAAATATACTCATCTACAAACGNAAACTCAAGAGCATTGCTGCAAATTGCCTGTAAAATCCTATTACTTCGAACACATACAAGGAATTAATCATATCTTTACCATACCGATTAGGTCTATTATCAAGCTACTCGTTCTATCAAATTTCTCTTTTTATTCATCATCCACATGATATTTCTCCCTTGCCGTAGCATCACACTGCCTCAATCCAGGCCTACCACACGAGACTCGAACATATGACCACACTGTCTAAAACCCATAGACCACCGAATACTCTCTCAATTCTTTCCAAAAATACCACGTTCCAGAATACTTTAGTTGAAGAACTTCCTGCGAATCGGAATTCGTTACCATTACTTCCCAAATACTAATACATAGGATCGTATAATTAACATAAAAATACCACAAGCCTCGACATTCCGGATGAATAAACAATCTCTGTCCACATACACAACCTTAGACACCTGATGATTACATGGAAAAATCTCGAACAAAATAAAACCATTCTCGAGAGTTATTCACTCCTATTCCAACTGCAATTTACCTGACTTAACCAACAGAACCGCTCGTGCCTTATAAGCACTTTGACACCGAAGGATATGACCTCATTCTAATACAAACGAACATCTTCCTTTTCTATACACTAAGCATTCATTATCAACAAGAACTCAAGATATCCTAGTATTTCCTCATATCTATAAAGCACCATATGACCTTTATCAAAAGTTTTACTTCACTCGTGCCATCCTCGACACATTTCTTCAGCCAGGACTGATCCGCTAGCATACCTCAAAACGGAAACAATCATAGCATATAACCGTGCGATCAGCTAATCAACAACAACCTCCCCAACTTGGCTCGAAGCCATCTATCAGGACACATTTAATAACCCATAATACTTTTACTCTAAAGATGCCACAATATTATAGTGAGATTAAACTCAAATCATCTACTAGTTTATGAAAACACAGATCCACGGATACTGAAATCCTCTACAAACCTCGCATTCATCCCCACATCAGCTGAGTCCACTCAATGAAGCGACCCAAAATTTCAAATTACAACACGTACCTTTCAATTACACATGAGATCTTCTAATAATATACATAAAAAAATCGTACTCCTTAAGAACACTCCACAGGAGATATCCCACCTGTTTCGCCTCAATTTAGTATTTCAGCACACCTTCCACCATCATACACATAACACAGCCATTTGGTCTTCCTGAGTCTGAACTCATACTGCCACACGTAATGTACTTCACTTTCCAACTAGGAGACACGAAAATATTCATCACGCGCCCATAACTCGGGACTACACAACAGTTCACAATAGGAAACGAACCACTTAACAGTTCATCTATTATCCCGCATACTCTTTCGTCACTACCAAGACATATAATAACATCTCATCACATGAATACCAAACCGCCATTCTGGCTAATAGCGACAATACCGAACATATAAGTTCAAAACACTTGCTCACACGATTAGCACCTCAGTGCTCAAGCTATAGGCAAGATCCGGCCTTAAGTCCTCTAGACTTGCCCAACATCGAACTCACGGGATCACATCTCGCCCCTCGATTAGGGAATCACAAGCCATCAGGGCACTTATAATACCGAGTGCTCATGTGCATATACAGACGTGTGGAAGGAATTTCAAGAGTTATATCTCAAGCTGAATTAAGTGCGCACGATAAGAATTCCAAGAAAGTGAAGTTTTCCTAAAGGTTCTGCAGCCTCTCGAGGATAAATACAGACGTC